>JARACY010005973.1:0-19472 GCA_029255725.1 Scrobipalpa atriplicella
CAGGAAGCATATACCCCTTCTGTTACAAGTTGTATATCTTAGTTTTGACGTGCACACTTGCACGCATTTATGTTTTTTTTTTCTACAGAGCCACCCCCGCAAGGACCAACAAACGGGCCGACTCAACCGAGAGGCACCGGTAAGTTTAACCGACGTTACTTGTGACTAACATATTTGCGCAAATTAAATCTGGTTAAGTTTTGGGGCTTTCTGTGCGTTTCCGATTTTATCAATTTTGTGTGAAAGATCTTATTTGTAAATAAATGTTTGATAAATTAATGAATCCTTAAACTCTTTTCTTGTTCTTTTAAACATTGGATTATACGGGAAAACCTGTGTTAGATCCGGGCGTATCGGGTATCGGTCGCGGGGACGAGTCGGACGGTTCAGCGGACGACAATATCACCGTGATGGTACCGCCGGCGCACACGCACCAGCCGCCTGCGCACGCGCCGCCCGGCCCACACCCGCACGACCCGCATGGCCCGCCCGGCCCGCATGGCCACGGACCGCCCGGCCCACATGGCCCGCCCGGCCCGCATGGCCACGGCCCGCACGGCCGCCCGCACCGCCCGCGCTACGGTACCCCCAACACTTCATCGCATGCGCCGTCTTTGCATGTTATGTTGTCTTTGATTTGGACGCCATAATGCTTGCTTGGATAGGACTCGATGAAAATTACTCTTTGATACGACCTTTGTGAAATAACAAAATTATGATTCACAATAATAACTTTAAAATAAAATATGTACGGAGCAAAGTTATTGTTCTTCTTCTTTTTCTTGATGTGGTCCAATAAAGGTAAAGCTAATTGTTAACGACTTAATAAATAAATAAAAAGTCGTGGACCTACAGCAGTTCCCACAATAATTCCTTTCGATAGAGATTCATTCTGCTTTTCGTCGATACTTTCCGTCCAATCTCCGTTTTTGCTCTGTTCTCGTCTTGAGTGTTCGAAATTCCTTTTTGTTTTTGTTTATGTAGCGTTGCTAAATATTTAGTAATTTTGTTCAAATGCTATTTTAATACACACTGCGATGTTTTGTCCTGTGACACGTAATAGAAAACTAATTTGGATATTAAAGATCATACGTATTTTGCACCTTAACATTTAAACTTACTTATTTTATTCTGCTAAAAATTCTGTTTATTTTTTCACAAATTTCTTCATTTAGATCTAAATAAGCCTTGCACGCAAGTAACCAGATTTTCAAATAATAAATGTACATATGTGTTAAATGCCTGCTATCATTATTTGCTTTTATTATTAAAAGTTTACTTAAAAATATTTTATTATTGCTTCAGGTCCGCCTTCAGGTTTGAAACCTCCAGGTTTCGAGGCAAATACGACTGTAAGTATATTATTTTATGTATTAGGTACCTAAGTGACAAATGCAGTATCATCTGCATGTTCAGATATAGGCAGGTTTATATCAAATGAAGAGCAGCAAAAGCATTGGGAACCTTGATCACTACGTCAAAGTCACCATCAATCATTTATTTCCAAATAGATTCTTACGAACACTTTTAGAAAGTCACAACACACTATAATCAATACGGGCCCTTATTTGGCCTTTCATTACTACACTCTGTATAGGGTGTTAATTTAATTGCGTGCCATAGCTTAGGAGTTGAATTTGGATTGAGTTGGATTTTTCTAAATATTTTTCATGGGCTCCTTTTACATTACTGAAACACCCCCTAAGCTATGGCACGCAATTAAATTAACACCCTGTACATGTAATTAGTTGTCATTGCACATGTAGAAATATAGCCTGACCGGTGATTAAAAAGACTTGCCATAGAAGTACCATTATTATACATACATACATAAGTTGTCATGGTCATGCTATACACTTGTACATCGTGCTATATCTCTCATACCAACCATGTAGAAAGAAGGGCAAGCAAATATACCAACATCATTAGCCCATATGATATTATTTGAAATAATGTAACCACATTGTTATTTAACAGGTTCCAAGAATAGATGAACAGAGGGCGAGTACGCCTACTATAGATGAGAGAAGAGATCCGTTGGCAGCACAGGTAAACATTTTAATTATAATTAATTTAAAACTATAGTAATCTTATACTTAGATTATTATTTTGAATGGGATTAATACAGCGATTATGTTTATTGTTACCTCGATATTGCAACTCAGTTTCATGCGTCATGGTTACGAGCAGTTTGCTCTATTATCTTTATTATTAATCTAATTGTAATGAACAACCGCAAAAGTCTCAAAACTTATATAAGTAATCTCAATTTAAATTAGATGATGATTATTTTAAATTGTGATTTTGTTTTGTAGCCACCATTCGTGCGACCGCCACATCAGTTTCGTCAAGGATTGCCGCCACCGGGACAACCTTTTAATAAGTAAGTGTTATGGCAGTAGTCAATGCTAATGCTATCCATTCTGGCGGCATCAATCCTTATATTTTTTAAGATAGCGCTCACTATCTAGAGAGATATCAAATAAACACATGACACTGACATTCATTCCTAAACTGACGTATAATAAGTAAACATGCTCTATGCACACTTCTTAATTTCCTTATTTTAAGCGTCTTACGTCAGTTTAGAAATGTCAATTTATGTGTTTATTAGCTATCTCTTTTTATATATGTCAAAGTTGAGAAAGTGACAGTGACGCTATGTTAAAATTAGTTATGGAATGGCCAAAATCGACTGCAATATTGCGTTTCATACAAAAAAAAATTACTGTTAAAGAATTAGAAGATAGTTTATAGGATATTTGAACAATTTCATCTTGGTTTTATCTATACCTAGGCTAGGCTTTATTCTTTTGTTCTTTGTTTTATCTATATCCTACAATAGTCCTGTTCACCCTTGTCTCAGCCCGCCGTTTTCTCGGCCCGGGCCGGGTGGCGCGCCGCGGCCTCCGTTCGGCGATCGCTTCCCGCTGGAGCCCTACCAGCCGCCGCCGCCGGGCATCAAGGACTCCCCCACCAATGGGTAACTAAAAACTTTCGGTTACATTCCGTACAATTTCCCGTGAGAAAAAATATTCAAACAGACATACATAAACAGTAAATACACCACACCCACTCCTACATACATTTTTATTCTCGTAACTTGTTTTTCTTTTATTTTATTAAAGGGAAGATAATCAAAAGTCTTGAGTTTTTATAGATTTTCTCAAATAATTTTTCCGGTCTTAAGAATTCTGCTAGGTATTTTCAAAGATTCATAATTTTCCATAATAGTTAGGTATTGTTGCGGTTTGCATGTCGCTCACTCTGGACCTTGCTTGTTGTGTAGTGTCGGCGAGGACCCGATCGAGGCGTTCAACCGGATGATCCGCGAGAAGGAGATGCGCGCGCTGCGGCGCGAGGAGGAGCGGCGGCGCGCCGTCTCCGGCTCGCGCTCGCCCCGCTCCCCGCGCTCGCCGCGCTCGCCGCCGCCGCTGCGCCCGCGCTCGCCCCGCTCGCCGCCCCTGCTCCGCCCGCGCTCGCCCCGCTCGCCGCCGCCGCGTGACATACGCGCGCGTCCGCGATCCCGCTCGCCCAGCCGCCCGCGCTACTCTAGGTTCGTCACCTTTATTATTCTCGTATTCTTGTCCGCTTAAACTTGGTCGCATTTATTTGTGGTAGTATCTTTTTGCTATCGAATTAAAGCATGTCATTTCTGGATTTCTTTGTTTTTAACTGTTTATTTTGTCATTGCATGTCTAGTCTGTTATCGATGTAGGAGTCGCTTATTTATGGGTATTTTAGATGCACTTATCTATCATTACGCATTGCACATTCGAACTATATTTTTAAAAGTTTAACATATTAGTTGAGCTTGAGATTGATCTGCTTATTGTTGCATAATTCGTTTAGAATGAAACAATATCTAAAACTTTTACGTTAATTTGCATGAAATTATCTAAATATTTTTTATCAATTACGCATGCTTGCAATTGCATATTTAGTATGTATTTAAAATATGTATGAACCAAATGAGTAGTACAGGATGGGTCTCGCTCGTATTGAATTTGTAAAGTAGATAGTTTAGGTTGAAGGCATGTGTACGTTGTATATTAACCTCTATGTTGGAGGGTAATGTTTTCAAAAATATCTTCTGCTCAGGAATTTTACTACCTATTGGAATGAGGAATTTAAATATAAGCTCTGTATAAAAAATATTAATAAAACTTTGTCACTCACAGTATAATTATTTTCAAATCTAATGAGCCGCATTCTTATAATGACGTTGTATTCGCAGGTCTCGGTCGATCTCCCGCGGGCGCGTGCGTCGCTCGCCCCGCTCGCCGCGCTCGCCCTGGTCGCCGCGCCGCCGCCGCTCCAGGGAGAGGTCCTTGTCACTCACTAGGTAAGCTTCACACTGTTGTGCGATTGTTTCAGTGAAAAATTTGAATCGTACAGGATTTTAAACGTTATGAAATATCGTTCTATATCAACTGAGAAGAATAAAAAAATAGCACTGTAAAGTCCGTTCGCTTAGATACCGTTGCCTTTCAAAGGACGCTGCCTGTAAAGGCGACGGTATCTAAGCGAAAGGACTTTATGGTCAAATATTATTATAGCGCGACAAGATAGAGTAGAAATTAAAAAGTAGCAACATCGTCGTGTCGTCCTTTTCATAGCAACGCGGTTTGAAAGGGACGACACGACGATGTTGCTACTTTTTAATTTCTACTCTTATGTGTTTGACTGTAGACTTTTTTTTGAATGCCTAAAAAAGTCACAATGTGTTCTCTAGATCGCCGTCGCCGCGCCGCCGCCACCGCTCGCCGATGCGTTACCGCTCGCCCCTCCGCCCCGCCGGCCCGCGCTCCCCGCTCCGCTCCCCGCTGCGCACCCCGCTCCGCTCGCCGCTGCGCTCGCCGCTCCGCTCGCCACCGAGGTCGCCGCATAGAGCCGGACGCTCGCCGCCGAGGCCTATTTCGCCGCATCGGTAACACCATTTTGTACTTAAAAACATAGTTATAAAAGCACCTAAACGGGTTGTAAGGAACGGCGTACCAGAAACTGATAGGAGTTGCTTCTTGGAGTCAACGAAACTGAATAACTTTCACCAGGAAATGAAAAAAAAAAAAAACTTTCCCATACAAAATCACCACCTCAATCAAACAATTTGTATGGAAAACAAAAGAAATATATTTGCTAAAAGAATTTCCTGGTGAAAGTTGTTCAGTTTTGTTGACTGAGCAACCCTTCCCTGTTTCTGGTACGCTGTCCCTTATACCCGGTATAGAAAGTAAACTAGTGGAACGGCGCTTAAGGTACATTGGACATATTCAGAGGTGACTGACTGCCAGAGATCACACGATGAGATATCTATAAAACTTTGGATATCCCCACGATGACGCGAACATGTGGAAGACCTTCCGCCATCTGGTGGATGACGATGCAAAGGGTCCTGAGAGCCGCCAGTTTAAACCCACTTATGGCACTAAATCGCGTCAAAAATAAATATAGAGAGCAAATAACTATAATAGAGTCAAAAATAGGACGGGGAAGGGTGACCCCAAATAAATTTAATAAAGGCTAGGAAGAACTGACGGATTAACTAAATAAATGTCTCAAAAACCCTATAAATAACAAATATAGAGCTAATGCGGCACTTTCAATATTTCTGATAAATTAAAAACTTCTCTATAATGCGTTTAAATATGAATTGATTTGTCAACAGGTATCCGGGAGTTTACGACGAACTGTTGTCGCCGCCGCGTCGTAGCGTAGAGCCGCCGTACGGAGCCAGGTACGAATGTAAAACCTTAACTAGTGTCGTGACCAGCGCCTTAAACAAACAACAAACACATTTACTTAAACGAATATTGCCGAGCGGATCGAACCTGTGTTCGCGAAGTGTCGTATGCGGACTCAAATCACGTGTTTTTGCGGTTTTTTGAATGTCTAGAATAAGCATTTATTGTACCTGATGTATGTTTGCTGTGTATGCGTTGTACCTTCAAGTATTTAGTTACTTCCGCGGTAAGTATGGGGATGCTGTCGGCGTGCTTCGTCAGGCGTCTGCGACGTCGATTCCTCGTGGCTGGGCTGTTATCATTACGATTTAATTTTAAGACAAATACCTATCATAAGGATCTTATTTAAGGTTAATTTAAGAGTTAATGTAATTTTGATTTGCTGAGTTTTTACAGTGACCACTGACCAATACTTTAGACTAGATTAAGATTTATAGTGTGCATGTGCTCAAGATATTAAACAACTTTGCCCAATAATATGTGGGTTGGAATAAATTAAATTTGTGGTTTTCAATAAGGACAGGTGATGTTGAAATGAAATAAGACAGACATTATTAAAAAAAAGTTCTTTTTTATTTGTATGCCAGTTTATCTTATCTATATGACTTGGTTGAACAGTAGCTACATAATGACTTTTAATATTATACGATATACGAGGATATTGGATACAAGGAGGCGAAAAAAACCCAAATTTTCAAAGCAGTACTTGGTCTACTCAGCAAAGCCTAGGCTTTGTTGACTTTGAAGACAATAATGGCCTGACCTTTAGACTTAATACTTCAAGAATTATGTCCAAAAAGTCTGACGGAGTAAAATCACAAAGATCTTGGTCGCTATTAAAAAAACCGCGTAGGATTTTCAAACATATAATATATCAAACAAAATGGTATGATTGGACCCCATTTTATATTTTTTAAAATAATGTTAATACATGATAACGTCACACAGATTGTTTTATTTCATTTCAACATCTACCCACCCTTATTGGAAAACCCTATAATACGTGGCGTTGAAATTGTTACGCTGTAATTTTTACGATTCTGTCTAACGTTACTGATTACTGATAGTGATGTCGATTCGGATATTAGTCCGACTATACTGCTGTCTCTTTTTGATCTGTAATGTCATGATCATGACAAAAAAATACAGGTATAGAATATTTTTATTAAATCGTCTCGTTTTAAACGCCGAACGAATGTCAGTGGTGCAAACTACGAATCGACGCCGCGATTGTGAATTGTGTTAAATATGTGACAGCTGGATAAACCAAGGGATTACCAGCATTTTTTTTTGTTTTATTCATTTTTATTTTTAGCCGTAGTTGATAACGTTTATATTTGAGATACAATTCATTTATTACGAAAAAGTGGCGCTAAAAAGATATACTGACCGTGTGTATATATTTTAATGTGCTGTACTGTGACGTCGGTAATATTTAAGCGCCCTTACGGACTATAAGGACCAAGCTCAGAACATGAATAGAAATGCTAGTCTCTCCACCGAAAGTTCAGATGCTTAAGATACTTCGATTTCGCCTTGCAGGTTTCGCTTTCTGACTGGCTAACTTCATAGGACGGTGTGTCACGTATCCTTCTTTTAAATATTTCGGGCAGCATGTTTGTCTTGAGTTGTCGGCAGTTCATGTGTGCATCATTGTAAGGCGCGTGTCATGTTATTGTCGCTAGGCGCGCCACCGCACAGATTTTTCAATAATAAATATGATGTGCAGAAAAAACATACAAAAAGGAAATTGTGGTTTAAAAGCCACTGTCGATTTTACTAGGAGACCTGGAATACAAAATTTTTATTATAATCGGAATAAAATGCAGTTCATGATTTAAAAAAGTTATATGTGTTGATATTTCATTGTATTTTTTCTTCGTCTAAACTCTTTATATAATATTTATCCTTGTTAAAAGAACGTGCCCATAACTAAGAAGTGACTCGCGAAATCAAATGTTAATTTAGCGAGTCACTTCTTATAAAGATTTTCGTAGCCTGTATTAAATCCAAAATTTGTCAAGTGAAAATGTGCGAAACGAGCGATGATCAGAACGTATATTTCTGACTTACTGATAAGAGTTGTTTAAATCTTAGTTTTTACTGGTAAATCTTAAGGTTTACCGCATATCGGACATTTAGTTGTGTGATACTGACTGAGGATAAAGTCTTCTTGAATTATAAATATAATAAAATTTTTGCTTACATTGAGTAAAGTAATAATTTTCTTAGGTATAGGCATGGACGAATAAAACAAAGAGGACTGACATCCTCCCTTATAAACTGCGTACACCGCTACTTAGCCGTGGCATCTATTGACATTAGCAAAATATTGTGTAAACATAATATGTACTGTAATTTAGATGTCTTAAACAACATTTCTCATAGTGTATTTCTACTTTAAAAAACTTAAAAGATAATTTGGTTCAAGTTGTTATTGAATTTATTCTATTTCATGACCGATTTTAACGACGGATTCTTCGAGCAATATGCCAGCGCCATCTAGGTTTTGCTAGCATTTTGACCTTTTATCGAGTATCGAGGTACGCTCTCTAGTATGGCGGTTGTCAGTCCTCTAGAGTAGTTAGTCCATGGTATAGAATACAGCTACACTTTTTGCTTATTTCTAAAGTTACTTAATAGGGTAGCCAAGCCATACAGCTATACCTATTCGTGCTTTGTAGCACTACCATAAATTGTAATTTTTATATTTATTTATCATATTGTGTACAACTATAGGGTTTTTCAATAAGGGTGGGTAGATGTTGAAATGGAATAAAATAACCTGTGTGTGAGGTATTAACAAAATTATTTTTTTAATTGAAGGGCCTAATTCCAATTTTTTTTGGTAAATCATATGGTTCAGCGATGCGCAAGGGTTTCTCACAGTAGCATGGATACGAGAGGCCCGAAAAGCCAAATATTCAACGATTTCCGAAAAATTTGGTCGATTCCACAAAGTTCTGAGCTTGGCCTGATCTGTACACTTAGGAAATTAGTAATTTAAATCAGATAGTGTCTAGCGGAGTAAAATAGGAAAATCTTTTTTTTTTATTATTTTTGCGAGAATTTTGCAGGGATTGAAATAAGACCTCTAAAATTCATGCCCCTGTAAAAAACCACGGTAACATTGTGTAATATACCAAAGAAATTGGCATGATTGGGGCCTTTCAAATAGAAAAAAAGAATTTTGTAAATATCTCACACACAGCTTGTTTCATTCCATTTCAACATCTACCCACATACATACATAAAATCACGCCTTTATCCCTAATGGGGAAGGCAGAGCGAAAACAACCTAAACAAAGGTAGTTTCTCCACGTCTGACAAGTTTTGAGGGTTATTACAGAAGATCATGTACCTACATATATTCATATTACTTAATTCTTCTAAGTAAAATTATATATTGTTGAATTGTATTCTAAGAAGTTTTTATGATAAATAAGTATTACAATGAATCTTGTCTGTGATAAATAGCTCTGTTGAATATTATTTATTAAAGGCTTAAAGAGTGTCTTACTTCAGATTATATTCTTTTCTAGCATAAAGGAAGTTGTTGTCATGAAGAAATTTTAATAATATTGTAAATTCTAAAGTATCCCTACTCTGCAATATGTAGTGATTAATTTATATATCTGTAGAAACTGACAAACATTATAAATATTTTCAATGCGTTTCTTGTTTGCAAACTATACAACGTGTAACAGAAAGGGTATATGCATCGAGAAATGTGTGAATCTACCCATGAAACTGAACAACTTTCCCTTAGGAACATAGGTCGAAATACGAAAAACCCTTTCTGTTACACGTTGTAGAGACGCGTTCTGTTCTGATTTCAAATATGTATTGGGGATATTGCAGGGTTCAAATCACCCTAAATTAGAAACTATTCAAACTTTATTTCCCCCTTCTTATGTTTTTATATGGGATGTTTTTAGTTTCAAAGCAGAAAGCACCACTATATTAATTTCTTAGAATCCTGTGACTTCTACACTGAGGGCAATTTGGTAAGAACACAATTTATCTAAATCACAACTAAAACTATTGATGTACCTTTCTATTCTATTGTGACAGAAAATGTCAGGTACCTATGGGCTTAAGTCGTTATTTGTAAGCAACGCCGAATAGTCCGTCCGACCGATTGCCCGAACAAATTGTTTCTTTTGGTGAAGCGTTTGATAAAGGCACAAATTTTTTACCAGGTTCTAGTTAGGTACATAGCATCCCGCATACAAAATTTCATCCCGATCGGATCAACTTTTTTAAATTACCATACATTTTCCTACACAACAAACTTCTATCCCCCCTTTTCACCCCTTTGCGGGTGGATTAATAAAAAACGTTAAAACATGTGTCCAATATTTTTTAATCATTAGACTAAATACAAAATTAGAACCAACTTAAAAAAAATCGGACTAAAAAAATATAATAATCTCCCTTTTTACCGATTTGGGTCTGAAATTATCAAAAACGCTGATACATGTGTTCATTATTTTTTAATCATTAGTCAAAATACAAAATTGGAAGATCCTAACTTAAAAAAAAAAAAAATGTTTTTTCATACAAAAAATTGGCAGCCATTTTTGAAACGAACCAGCCGCGAAGGAGTTTGTTCCTATCAAAAACTTAAAGCTATGTACCTAACTAGTTCCTGGAAAAAACTTGGTGCTCCTATCACAGCGGGTCCAGATAATAAGTTGAAACTGCCAGACTAGAACAAATTGCTCTCAATATGATTGAGGTTGTCTAACCCGAATAAATTACAAAAGACCACGCGCCGCTATGATAAGTAACTGACCGAGGTCTAGTGCATTTTGACGGGTAGTACAGTCAAGCGCGAAGCGGTGCCAAATGCTCGCCTTGTTTTTGTATGACGCGCTGAATCTCTAGTAGTCGTAAATCAATGATGTGAATGCGTCCAAGGAAAATATGTTGCGAAAGAATTCCTTTAAAAGTATATATAAATATCATATTGTTAAAATAGTTGTTTATGTAAATCATTGCTAACGTTTGTTAAGTTTTTGTTCTGTTTACTACAGGGTGTAACAGAAAGGGTGTATGCACATAAAAGGATATGAACCAGCCCATGAAACTGAACACTCCCAACAACAACCAACAACCGAATTTTCCCAAAGAAACAAAGGTCGAAATACGACAAAATTAATCAGCTGATAGCGCGTTTAGTATGGGAAGTAAATTTTTATGTATTTCGACCTATGTTCCTTAGGGAAATTTGTTTAGTTTCATGGGCAGGTTCACATCCTTTCGGGTGCATATACCCTTTCTGTTACACGTTGTATATTCATTTACGGTTTTGAGAAAGAAATGGATAATATTACACTTCTTCTTCTTCTGTCGTGTGGGTTCCGAATCGAGCGGTATTACACTCAAAATCTACTCTGTCGAGTCTTCAAGTTCACCTTTCCATACAAAAGGCGATAACGGTTTCCACCCTCAACTTAGTCCGATTCCTTTAATTTTTGAATGTGATGTACATTAGATAGATATACTTAAAAAACTAAGTTTTTACGTTTTTATTTTTTAGAAATATTACATTTATAAAAAGATATGACCTCTTTTTCATTCCCATGCAAATAATTTGGAGGTCATATCTTTTTATAACTGTAATATTTCAAAAAAATAAAAACGTACAAACCTAGTTTTTAAGTATATCTACATCATATCCAAAAATTATAGGAATCTAACTATGTTTACGGGGCGGGAACCGTTATCGCCTTTTGTATGAAAAGGTGCAGATTGACACGTGGTAAATACTCCTCTTAAGGTTGGTCTCGGCCGCTATCTTTGATTGTGGTCTTTACACAAAAAATGTCAAAGTCTTATATTTAAGACTACCTTTTGCCCGCGGCTTCACTAACAAGTTTATAATTCTACATAGGTACCAACTTTCAAAACCCAGTGTCAATGCTGTCTACAAAGTTTGAATAAAAAAAGTAACGTAGCATCACCCGTGCCATTAGTTTTTCGGGACGAGAGTGACTTATTCCCTCATCCTTCCGTCCCCCTCTTTGCGTGTCTTGTCAACTCGAGGACCCACTTGATAGAAAAGTCAGTAATATCCATCCATGGCTTTCTGAATAACCAGTGTGTTTTAATGTATGTATAGCTGTAAGTAATTTTTAATAACAGTTATTGTTCTGCAGCACAATCAATAGAATTAGACTACAAAGCACTAGAATACAAAGTATTTCTTGTGATCATGATCATACAAAGTTTTTATATACAAACTTTTATACAACAATATATAAATATAATAAAAAACATAATAGAAATATGAAAAAGATAAAAAATTAAGCCCATGGATTTTAGCACTGTCAAAGTGATTTAAGACGCTTAAAATTATGACTTTTTTAGAAAACAACATGTGTAGAGCAGGGGTGGGCAACGTTTTGAATGTTGCGGGCCAGATTTGCCCATATTAATATGGTCGCGGGCCGTATAAACGTGGATCAAATAAGAACTATGAAAAAGATGCAGTGGTACCAACCCGGGAAAGAAATGGTGGCGATCTCTTATGAAGCGCAACAAGCACATATTTTATGGTAAACGAGTTTTTTTTTTTGTTACAAATAGGCCCAGAACAGAACCAAAACTCTTTCTCGCAATCTCCAAAACATTCCTGGCAATAGTCACAAAAAAACCGTATTATAAATATATTACGGTTTGCCACATGTAATTCTTCATTTTGTAATCCATTCAATTTATACTAAGAAAGAATATACGCTTTGCATTACAAAAAAAAGGCTACAATGCAAAGCTTAGATACTAATTATAAATTATGATATTATGGAGTAATGTAATGAAGAATTACTTCATGTTATGTCAAACCGTTGTGTTTGTATTTGAGATACAATTAATTCATTTCATTACGAATGGTGACGCCACCTCTGCTCTGTTTGCACCTTAACCCTTAAATGCGCTGTGTTGTAGTTCTACAACACCTAAATATTTACGCTATAAAACTTCCAATATTGAATATTTTTTGTAAAATCTATTTAAAAGTTGTAGTAAACACATAAAGAAAGATATTTAAAACACTAATTATAAAATAATCATGTTTAGGTCCCAATTGGAGGGTAGAAATCAAAACGATTCTGGGTGTCAATTTGTGTGCGATTTTGATCTCGAGTTTTATTATTAAATTCTCAAGGTAAGGCTTTGCTAAAAATCACACGTATCAATAATATATTCAAATTTAAAATAATTGCACAATTTCATAAAATTAAATTACACATACATGTGAAATTGCCTTTTAAATAGCTGTTGCAGAGCTGCAACATTGCGCATTCTGGACATGAATAAAGTATTTGGTTATAGTAAATAAGCCGCCCATATTCTAATCAGAACTCTTCAAAATTTTAGTCATTTGAATGCTGGTATTGTTTTTAAAGATGACCTAGAACATATTAGTAGTGAATGTGAGGAGAAGCCTGAAACTTTTCAGGAAAATCAGTACTGTTTTCCGGAGAAATAATTGTCAGGACGAAGAGAAGCAAGACAAAATGAGGGTTACTTAGACCCACCACTGGTGGAAGACCAATCAAAACTAATTGAAGATGATCCATCATTGGTAAATCTTCATCTTTCGTCTAGCAGCTGATATCATCTGATAAGTTCTTAGCCCATTTTGGCCTGTATGGTCAGATCGTAGAAGGTGTAATTTTCCTTCTTGCGTAGGTTCACCCATACAATTTTTATAAAATGTGGTGTTTTTCTATGTTTTTGTAAGAAGAAAAAATTGTTTTAATAAATACCACATTAATAAATCATATTACTAATTAAAAAAGTATTGTTATCATTTAAATATTACTTGTTGTGATTTTTCATGTATCTTGATTTATTACGCGCTGAGTGCGCCTTGTTGCAGAACTGCAACACCTAGTTTTTTGCTTGAAAAACAATGAAAATATCATGTAATATTTTTTTCGTTATTTTTCCGCTTACACTTTCATTGTAATACGTAACATAAATTAAAATCAAATAAATTTAAAATGTGGCGCATTTAAGGGTTAATATTTTTAAAACACCTGTGCGAAATTTTTGGTTTCTATATTTACCTACATGTTTTGAAAATAAGTGCTCTGTTTGCCACTCAAATGTAATGTAATTATCTTCATTAGTGCTTTATGCTGTTGTAAATAATTTAATTTTAATTTTCTTAGTAATAAAAAGAATGAAATTATTTCCTGCATTTTTATTTTATATTTTAAGATTTAGCAGATACATCAGTGAATGTAAGATCCTTAAAGTGTTTGTAAAAAGGAAATAATGAATTGTACGAGTGGCGAGTAAAAAATTCTAAAAATCATACTTGAATTATTTCAAAATATAGTTTGAAATGAAGCAATAACAAAAAAAGTTAAGGCAATACTTTAAAAATATTAATTGCATTCTTAGATTTAATAACTTAGAAATTTTTACTTGGCTCTGAGCGTGACTTGTAATACCAAAACAGCTTTATTTACACTAAGTTATTTACAGCTCCAGGCAACAACATGACACTCGAAAAATCTCTCAAAGGTAACATCTTATTTTAGAATTGTTTAAATTGTACAAATTAAATTGATTAATGTGCTTCTAAACGGGCAATATTGCAATATGTGGCTGCAGTATTGGCAACTATTGCCTGGCCATAACAAAAGTGTTTTATTGCAAATGATTTCCGAGCAATCCATGGCTGGGTCACATGTTGCGAGATGTATGGTATTGCTTGCAATGTTTCCGGCCACTATTGCATTGCAGCCACATATTGCAGAAAACCTTTAGATAACTTTTTGTGCGTCAAGCTGCACGAATACACATGTGCTGCAAAAAACTCGAGAACGTCGGCCCTCACAAAAATATGTCCCTAGTAATATATTTTTAAATGACGGAAGTGTCGAAGTAATTTATTAGAGACCGGATCTGAAGTAGCCATTGTTGGATTTATATGGATATTTCCAGTCCATTTTGTTACACAAGTATAAAAAAAAATATGAATTGGAAAACAAACAGGGTGTTAAATTAATTGCGTGTCTAGGGGTGATTCAAGAACGACAGGACCACATAAAAAAGTATTTAAAAAATAACATTTGATTTTCCCATACAAAACTGCCATCAGTAATTTTTTTATGGGGACACCTTTTTTTATTGTGTAGTGTTCTTATTTATATTTTTTTATATGCGTATAGTTACGGAGAAACCCCCTAGACTTACATGCAGTTGAATTAACATCCTGTATGTTTCTTAAACATTTTTTTTTACTTGTGTAACAAAATGGACTTTTCTCATCCATATTCATCCAACAATAGCTTCTTCAGATTCGCTTTTTCTTTTAAATCTGGCTGCTATAATATTCTAAACTATAATATTATAACATCCAGATATAAAAGACATACTTACTCTGGCTAAAAGTCTGGCAGTCTCATTAGAATTTTCGGTAGGGTTTGACCAAAATTTGTCAGCACCTGGCATTTTGTCCATGCTGAAATTCTGATAACCGTCTCGTCGATTCCGTAATTCCGTCGCACACCCTGCTCTCTTTCTCACTCTATAGTGAATGATGGAATGTTAAAAAGGCACATAGGAAGGTGCGATGTAGCGCGTACAAATGTCTAATCCTAAGATCAAACTTACACGAAATATAATTCAATGATGTTTCGTCGCATTCCATCGCAGTCGCATTCTTAGAAGTAATTTTCAACCGTGAGAAACCTTAGTGGGTAATAGTGTCCCAGTATATCAAATCAACTATCTTAAAAATCCTCAATGCGATTTTCATGTTTAGTTTGCTGACTAACCAATAGCTAAACTTTTTAGATTAATTATAATTATGCAAAGGTGATGTAACATTTTTGTATGGAGCCTGGCATAGTGTGAATGGCGACCCTTAATTTTTTTTATCAATGTCGCGGCGCACAATAAAACCTAAACCATTAGATTCTAGACAAATAGAAATCAAAAATATCCTTTGTGGGTTTTTTTAAGCGTCACATTACCGAGATATTTTAAATCAAAAATTAAAATATCTCAGTAATGTGACGCTTTAGACAAAAATCACCAGCTATATTTTAGGTTTCTATTTACGTTTAAAATCGAATAATTTAGGTCTAGTCGTGCGCCGTAATATTTTTTTTTGTAAAAAATAAGGGTCGCCATTCACACTATGCAAGAAATATTGCATCCCCTTTAAGAGAGCTTCATCCGTTTGCGCAGCGCCATTTTATCTGCTCTTTCTTTTCACTACCTAAACTACAGATTCATTTAACGGATCGGATGGCCACCGCAGTTCATTAAATTAATTGTGGTGACCATAAATAAAACTTTAAGTATATCGGATGTAAGGTACAGCTTCACCTATACATATTGTCTGATCGAGGTTGTTAATTTGTATGGGAATGTTTTTTTTTTCATATCCTGTAGAGTAGAATTTCGTGGTGAAAGTGGTTCAGTTTTGTTGACTGATCAACCCCTACCAGTTTTCGGAAAGCTATCGCTTACACCCGGTATAAATAAAAAGATGTGCAAGTCTCAATTACTTACAGTTATTATTAGTATTAACTCTCACTCACTCATTATTGGTCGATAAATTAATAATGAGTCAAAAAATGTACGGTAGCTCTGCGCTAACGGATAGTGAGGGCAATTCGGTAAGAACACCACTTAACTAAACCTCACTCAACAAAAAAATATTTGTCCGTCCCTTTCTGTTCTCTTATACTCTTATAGAAAAATGACAGGTATACACTAAAATTAGTAAGTCATCTTATCTGCAACGCCAAATTGCCCTCAGTGTCCTCTTAATAGTAGGGTGACTTTTCTAGCTACCAATACATAATATGGCTTTGGGTATGCAAGTGCGGGTGATTAACAACAACTTTGCCTAAGGTCGAAGTATGGAAAATAATAAAAAATCTCTTTCCATAGTGAATCAATCAGATGATTGATTTTCATTATGAAAGCGCAAATTATTTTTTAACGTTTTGTTGTTGGAGAAAGTTGTTTGTTGTCGCATCTCGCGTGCACATTATCTAATCATTCCAGTGGAAGTAAAATATAACGTGACTATTTTGCTCAGTTCTTTAGTTTGAATATATTTTTTTAATTATGTCCTGATTTAATAACTGAAATGTTAGAGACATTCGAATTTCATATACAGGGTGTAAGGGACAGCTTACCAGAAACTGAAAATTTCCTGAAGTAACTTTTTCATAAACTACTTTGTCCAGATTTGTTGTCTGTGTATCCCTATCAGTTTGCGGGAAGCTGTCCCTTACACTTATTAGGATAGTCATAACATAACATAGGTTTGATTCGCGAGGCAATCTTCATCATTAAACAATGCAACTCAAATGTGTTGCACCTTTTGTATAACTTTAACTTTAATTGCAGGTATGGACCTAGAAATAACGGACCTCCGCCAGGCTATGCGCCCATGGGTAAACCTATCCCAGCAATGGGTGGTGTGCCTGTACAGAACGAGCCACCTCCGGGATATCGTGGTCGATATGATGGACCAGGTCACGGGCCTCCATTTGAAGATATTCCCCCTGGGGTCGAGCCTCCAGTGCCGGGCTTCGAACCTTCCCCTTTCGAAAAACCGCCGTTCGGTCCACCAGTGCATATGGATCGTGAAAGAATAGCTCCGCCAAATTTCAGAGATCCATACAGGGCACCATTTGTAGAGGGCCCAGGACCAGGTTATAGGGACATGCCCGTTCCCCCCGTACAAAACGAGATCCCCGTACTTGTGGGTGAACCGCCACGGTTTAGGGACAATTACCGACCAGGACCAGGACATCCGTATCGTGAACCAGGAGCTCCGCCCTTTAGAGATGGGCCACCTTTTCGCGATTCTGGGCCCCAGCCACCATATCGCGATGGACCACCTGGGCCTCCTCGAGAATTTCGTGGCCCCCCTGGTTCATATCGCGACAATTCTTATCGTGGTCATCCTTATAGAGAAAGTGGATTCCGAGATAATCCTCCTCATAATTTCCGCGAAGGTGGTGCTCCTTTCAGACCGCCAAGTGCAGATCCTAGAGAGCCGATACCACCGACCTTTGATCCTAATTATCGTGATGGTTATAGAGACGAAAATTCAAGGGAACATGGTCGGGGTAGTAGATATCCGCCCTCCCGAAGCAGAGGTGTGCCAAGGCGCAATGCACTGGTAGAACACGAAAGGCATAGGGATGGTCGTGAGAGGGAACGATTTGAAAACCGAGAACCCTCCGACAGGGAAAGAGTTCGAGATGATAAGCGAGGTGTTTATGAAAAAGTCCGTGATCCTAGAGAGGAAAGACCAAGAGATTATGACAGAGGTCGGGAATATGAAAAAGAAAAAGAACGTGACTACGACAGATCGACACCCGAGAAAAAGTTACGTGGATCTCCTAAACGTAGTCGAGATGTTCGTGAAAAGAAACGCAGTGAATCTAGAGGCCGGAAACATTGCAAGCAATACCATACATCTCGCAACATGTGACCCAGCCATGGATTGCTCGGAAATCATTTGCAATAAAACACTTTTGTTATGGCCAGGCAATAGTTGCCAATACTGCAGCCACATATTGCAATATTGCCCGTTTAGAAGCACATTAATCAATTTAATTTGTACAATTTAAACAATTCTAAAATAAGATGTTACCTTTGAGAGATTTTTCGAGTGTCATGTTGTTGCCTGGAGCTGTAAATAACTTAGTGTAAATAAAGCTGTTTTGGTATTACAAGTCACGCTCAGAGCCAAGTAAAAATTTCTAAGTTATTAAATCTAAGAATGCAATTAATATTTTTAAAGTATTGCCTTAACTTTTTTGTTATTGCTTCATTTCAAACTATATTTTGAAATAATTCAAGTATGATTTTTAGAATTTTTTACTCGCCACTCGTACAATTCATTATTTCCTTTTTACAAACACTTTAAGGATCTTACATTCACTGATGTATCTGCTAAATCTTAAAATATAAAATAAAAATGCAGGAAATAATTTCATTCTTTTTATTACTAAGAAAATTAAAATTAAATTATTTACAACAGCATAAAGCACTAATGAAGATAATTACATTACATTTGAGTGGCAAACAGAGCACTTATTTTCAAAACATGTAGGTAAATATAGAAACCAAAAATTTCGCACAGGTGTTTTAAAAATATTAACCCTTAAATGCGCCACATTTTAAATTTATTTGATTTTAATTTATGTTACGTATTACAATGAAAGTGTAAGCGGAAAAATAACGAAAAAAATATTACATGATATTTTCATTGTTTTTCAAGCAAAAAACTAGGTGTTGCAGTTCTGCAACAAGGCGCACTCAGCGCGTAATAAATCAAGATACATGAAAAATCACAACAAGTAATATTTAAATGATAACAATACTTTTTTAATTAGTAATATGATTTATTAATGTGGTATTTATTAAAACAATTTTTTCTTCTTACAAAAACATAGAAAAACACCACATTTTATAAAAATTGTATGGGTGAACCTACGCAAGAAGGAAAATTACACCTTCTACGATCTGACCATACAGGCCAAAATGGGCTAAGAACTTATCAGATGATATCAGCTGCTAGACGAAAGATGAAGATTTACCAATGATGGATCATCTTCAATTAGTTTTGATTGGTCTTCCACCAGTGGTGGGTCTAAGTAACCCTCATTTTGTCTTGCTTCTCTTCGTCCTGACAATTATTTCTCCGGAAAACAGTACTGATTTTCCTGA
>JARACY010005974.1:0-17500 GCA_029255725.1 Scrobipalpa atriplicella
ACGTATAGCAACGTGCAGCTTCGAAGGATATACGTCAAAGAGTATTCCGAAGACAGCGGTCTAAGCCATTTACTCGAAAACGGTTTCATAAACTCTGGACCATATCCTAATTTTTACGCGCTAGATCTGCTGAAGTTTATCACTTTGCACAAATTCGACGGGGTCTATATGGACCTGGACCTGATGGCTATCAGGCCTTTCGACGACCTGCCGCAGCTGAAGACCTGGGTCGCGATAGGGGACCACGAACAGCAGACGCTGAGTGCGGCCATCTTCTCGGTGGCTGCTGACGATACCGGGAGGCAGTTCATTGCGTCTGCTATAAGGTATCCATATCACTACTGTATAGGTACAATTTTTCAAGATATTTACATACATACAGTCACTCCTGTATCTCAGAATATCAGGGGGTTACTGGAGACACTTATCGTCACCTCTGAAAAATTTATCGTGGTAGGTTGTCACGAAAGCCCTCGAATAAAATGCCAAGCCTCTACTAACTTTTACAAGATAAATTTCCATTGCATAGAAGTAGTTGAGATTTTGAAAAGTGATGGATAGTTCATCTCAATTTATTCTCCAGTTTGCTGCAGGCAAAGAAGTCACCAACAGCGTTCAGATACAATTTCGAAAGTGTCTCGTTCCTGAAGAAGGCGGTGGAGTTTAGGAGCGGCCACATCCCCTTCGAGAAGTCCAAGAATGATTCTTTCAGCTATAAAGGTGAGATGTTTGGTTATAAATTTCATCTTTATTCCTTAAGTTTTCCTGACCTTCAGGGTTCCCTTCCTGCCTGATCTTCGGCATTTGTTATTCTATGGTTTTAGCTACCTACCTATCATTTTAAAAGTAACGCTGTTGTATTCAGTACTGGACTGGGATCGAAATAAAGGCAAAGGATGTTCGTGTCGTGATGCTTCTCCGGCGTAATGTAGACATTAGTATACAAGATTGACGACTTTGGTGTAGTAATTATTGACATTTAGACTTTTAGACGAAAGTTTGATACTATCTCAAAATAGACGAAAAGCCCCGCGATGGATAAAAAAAAATAGAATTTATTTGCAACTTACGGTTTACATTCAAAAAGAGAAGTAATTAAATGGTTCGCAATATTAAATTTTGGCAAGCCACAAAGAAATAGCATTTAAATAATTTGGTCAGCATAAAAAGATTTTGTCAGCAATAAAAAAATCAGGCAGCAATCCTTGTGACTTATTTATAACTTTATTACATTTGTTTTCTAGGTCTGGTAGTCTATGCCAGCAAGTTCTTCTTCCCAATACCCTGTAAGTCCAGTAGAGTCTACTTCGAGTCTGATTTGGACATCAGCAACCTGACCAGATCCTTTACGCAGCAGCTATGCAACTGGCTCACGTTCAGCGAGCCGGTCACCCAGGACTCCACCTATGCTAAGCTTATGAGCCAATTCTGCCCGAAGGTTTACAGTTATTACGTCAGCACAGGGTTTGAACATGGCATATAGAGGTTGTTAATGATTCTCAAAATACTGAACATGATCCAGAGACAAATCTAGTGATTTGTCAAAATACTGAACAAAAACGGTTTTTTTAATCAAAAAACTGGATTTTCTTAGGATTTTGACAAAACACTGGACTATTTTCTCGATTACGACCAGTGTTTTGTCAAAATCCGGGTTTTGATCAAAATCCTAGTTTTTTTATCAAAATACTGATTTCATCAAAACCCTGCGACAAAAAACAAAAAGGGACCTAATATTGAGCCTTGAGGCATACCCATTTTTATCCGTACTTTCTGAATTCTACCTATATTATCTAGATAAGAGCTCAACAGTCCAAGCGCTTCATTTTTAGGGTTCTGTACCTCAAAAAGAAAAAAGGAACCAGGGGACTATAATAATAGATTTTCGGCCAAGCAAATTGAGAAAGTAATTAGAGGCATGAAACGAGGTAAGTCACTTGGCTGGGATGGTCTTAGTATTAGCACTTACAGCATGCCGGGCCCCATTTGCCGAGAGTGTTGTCTATGTTGTTTAGCTTTTGCATTGGTTACTCTTACTTGCCTAAGCAGCTTACCAAGACTGTTGATGTTCTTATTGTTAAAAGTAAGGCTGGGGATATTTCATCCAAACTGAACTACAGGCCAATATCACTTGCCACAGTTATTACTAAGGTACTGGATAGTTTGATTAATAGCGAACTGACGAAATATGTGAAGCTACAGGATACAGTTTGGTTTTAGGTCTGGACTATCAACAGAGTCAGCCGTGTTGAGCTTAAAATATGCTATAGAATACTACACAACTAGGAAAACCCCTATATACGCTTGCTTTTTAGATCTTTTCAAAGCATTTGATTTAGTTATACTACTCTGGAATAAGTTAGAGAAATGTAATTTCCCTCAGGAGCTTACTGAGCTACTTAGATATTGGTACTCTAAATCAAATGTAGTAAAATGGGCAAATGTTAGCTCCGTAGAATATGGCTTGTCTTGTGGGGTGAGGCAGGGTGGGCTTTCCTCTCCCACTCTTTTCAATCTTTATTTCAATGATTTGATTGTTGAGCTCAGCAGCATGCATGTCGGGTGTCATATTGATGGTGTTTGTATAAATAACATAAGCTATGCCGATGACATGGTGCTGCTGAGCCCAACAGTGAACGGTCTAAGGAAATTACTGACTGTTTGTGAAAACTATGCAAATAACCATGGTTTAAAATATAACACTGCAAAGAGTGAATTTATGATATTTAAAGCGGGGAACAAATGTCTCACTACTGTACCTGATGTAACTTTGTATGGATTTATTTATTTTATTTTATTTATGAGCTTGTGGTGTCCCACTGCAGGGCAAAGGCCTCTCTCCCTTCTTTCCATGGATTACCACTTAAAAAAGTATTATCTTTCAAGTATCTAGGACACATTGTAACAGAAGATTTGAAAGATGATGAAGATATTGAAAGAGAGCGTAGGGTTTTGGCAGTCAGTGCTAATATGGTGGTCCACAGATTTAGATATTGCTCGGCACAAGTAAAAGTAACACTTTTTAGGGCGTACTGTACATACATAATTATATAACTGTAGTCTGTGGACCTCATACAGGCAACTGTCGCTTAAATCCGTGTGTTCACTATAACAATGCCTTCAGGGCGCTGTTGGGGCTGGCTGCCGCGCTTTTGCAGTGCTTGTGCATGCTACACTCCGCAAGCGGTGTGCTGCAATACTGCGAAGGGTCCGCGCCAGCACCAACAGCGTTCTGGCACTCATTGTGTGAAGGTCGTTTCATAAAACATTGGAACAATTACTACTGAAAGATGTAAACACTTAACCTATTTTTGTTTTATGGATCACAAGGTCTGAAACAAATTATTTATTTAAAATTTTAAGTCGCATTTAATACCTACTTATTTATAATAATTTTTTGTTGTATGGATCAAAAGGTTATTTTATTTTTTTATTTTTAGCTATGCAGTATTCACAAACATTATAAAAATATTAAATAATTTCAAACAAAAAATAAAGAATAAGAAACCGCATTATGAAGGTGTAAGAGAATATGTGTGTTAATGTTTGTTTGTAATAATTTATTTTTACACCTTTACTGTAATCTCATAATACCACTTCCCTTTATCGTTCTCATTCTCATCTTCTGGTTTCTTGGTTGGTATTCTCACCTTGTCCACCACTTCATTAGAACTACTGTCGTCATCTTGGTAGGACTTGTGAATATCTTCTCTGAATCCATTTCTACTAAGTATTCCATACACACTGGGACAGTACTTGCTCATCAGTTGAGCGTACACGGACTGACTGGTAATCATCTCCTCGAAGGTCATACCGTTGCAGAGTTGCTGCGTGAAAGACCTGGAAAATAAATAGATAAATTCTCGTATACCGGGTGTAAGGGACAACGTGCCAGAAACTAATAGGGGTACCAGAAACAGAGCGTACCAGAATGCCAGTCAACGAAACAGAATACAACTCTCTACAGGTATTCTTTTTCAGATAATAAAAAAAAAATTAACATGGCCATACAAATTGACCGAAATAAAATTATTTCTTGAAAGAATTTCCTGGTGATAGTTGTTCAGTTTTGTTGACCGAGCAACTCCCAGTTTTCGGTACGCTGTCCCTTACACCCGGTATAGAATCACGCTTACAGAGTTATCTATTAGTCGATACTACGCAAACGTTGATATTACGATAAAAAACAACGAACTGAATAACTTTCACAAAGAAATTCTCTGGGAAATGAAATAAAATTTTGCCTTCCCCATACGCATTTTCTTACCCATTTTGTATGGGAGAGTACACAAAAAAATCAGTGCCTAGAAGATAGAGATGGGTAGTGGGTAAAAACCCAAACAATCCACCCGGGTTAAAACCGGGTGATTTGGGTTATTACCCGGTTTTAACCCATTATCACCCGAATTTACGGGTGGAAACGAAAAATAAATATTAAAGAGCTTCTTTTCGTTAAAGCTCATAGTAAACAATATTTTATAACACATTTGCTCGTAGTCTAGTCTAGTAAGGGTCTCTTATTACACCAATTTCAATATTTTATTGTATCTTATTACGTACTTGTGCGTAATCGTAATGTAAAATGCACGAGTGCTGTAAAACACACGAGTTTTTTTTTATTAGGTAAAACGCACGGTTTATCGAACGGTACTTTTTTAAATCTTAGCAAAGAGTTTTTATGGCAGAAAAGTGGTCAACATTTTATAAATAAAATTATCTTTGGGAGATAAAGTATAATAAAATAAAAATTTAATTCTTTAATTTAATTATTTTTTACAATAAATTACAACCATTTATCTGTAACAAAATCAAAAAAATATTAATTTACTTTATTAGTAATACTGGCTGGTTTTTGTACTATGGCTTAAAAAAGAAAGCGTTGATGCGCGCGCATCATAATTTGTGAACGAGTAAAAATTATTTCGCGCGTTTTTTCTTTTCGCTGTATTGTTTTAATTTTTTAGCTATTTCCTCGCATATATGTTATAAAACGTCGTACTACATACGTGCGGTTTGATAATTACAGCCTCTGCTTTCTTGTAGTCCTCGCCTACGGCTCGGGCTAGCAATATCGCCTCGGCTGTAATGATCAACCCACCGCACTTATATCGTAATGTACTATTACAGCTTCCCATTCCCAAGTATGTATTTCCAATAGGTATTATGAACTTCTATGGCAAGGGGTTAGGGCGGGGCAAGAGGGGTAGTAGGAGTGGCTTTTTTATTCTTGATATAATTACATTACGTGGGTTTATGTTATAGTACGTCGGTTAGCCGAAAAAGCTTGCACTCTCGCGTGATGGGATGAATGGGTCTCAGACTAGTTGTACACATCCTAAGATAACTTTTGAGATATGTTGCCCTGGTGAGTACACTCTATGGGTCTGCAGGCAGGGTCGGTTAGGTTACTATTGGAGCAATTACAGTATTTTAATGATATAGGAGTGGTGCTCGAACAAAGTTTGGAGCACACCCTGGTCAAATTCACATCGTGGTGAAAAAAATCCAAAATGGCGGAAAACAAGATGGCCGCCATACAAAATACAAAGTCAGATATCTCCTAAACGAAGAGAGATATATGGAGAGTGCTCGAATAAATGTTATAGGAAATGATAGTGGGTAACTTTCGGTGATCACGAAAATCCAAGATGGCGGATCCAAAATGGCGCCTGATAAAAAAATGCTCCGATCAGGCTGCAATTTGGTTGTTGAAAGGTTATTGAAGTACTAATTCGATATTTATAGTTCGGTTTTTAAATCCACCGTTTTCCGAGATGGCTGCCATACAATGGTTTTTTGTATCAAGAACTTTATCAGGTCTGGCGTGGAAACAGATGCTCGTGGGAGTGAATAATACTATTCTGTATTTGAATATGTTGTATTATTATTTCTGTGGTCCTCTCCCCCAATACGAGGAACTGTTTACGCGCCAGAATCGATTAAAGTTTCTTTAAATACAACGGTTTTTGTATGGGGAACTTTCATCAGCTCTGGTGCGAGAATATTATGTAGGAGTAGGCAGGTAGATACTACATTTTTTTTGGCTTGTAGAGCTTTTACTTATTTTACGATTTTAGCCCCTTACGAGCAAATATTCTTGCGCCAAAGCTGATCAAAGTTCCCCATACAAAAACCGTTGTAATTAAAGAAACTTTAATCGATTCTGTCACGTAAACAGTTCCTGGGAGAGGACCACAGAAATAATAATACTACACATTCAAATACAGAATTTTACTATTCACTCCCACAACGAGCAACTGTTTTCACGCCAGACCTGATCAAAGTCCTTCATACAAAATACCCTTGTATGGCAGCCATCTTGAAAAACGGTGGATTTGAAAAACGAACAATAAATATCGAATCAGTACTTCAATGACCTCTCACCAGCCAAATTGCAGCCTGATCGGAGCATTTTTTGTATCAGGCGCCATTTTGGATCCGCCATCTTGGATTTTCGTGATCACCGAAAGTTACCGACTATCATTTCCTATAACATTTATTCGAGCACTCTCCATCTATCTCTCATTGTTTAGGAGATATTTGACTTTTTATTTTGTATGGCGGCCATCTTGTTTTCCGCCATTTTGGTTTTTTTTCACCGCGATGTGAATTTGACCAGGGTGTGCTCCAAACTTTGTTCGAGCACCACTCCTATATCATTGAAATACTGTAATTGCACCTATAGTAACCTAACCGATCCTGCCTGCAGAACCATAGAGTGTACCCACCAGGGCAACATATCTCAAAAGATACCTTAGGATGTGTACAACTTAGTCTGAGACCAATTCAACCCATCACGCGAAAGTGCAAGCACTATTATAGATTTCCATTATCGAAACTCGGAAAATTGTACAAAATCAACGGAACTTTTAAAATCGAAATTCAGAAAATTAACTAATACACCTACTTTAGTAACTAGGTAATGCGGAATACCTACCTATGCATTCACGTAATTGAATCACTAATGATAATTTTAGCAAAAACTAAATTATTAACAAGATTTAGTTTTCACCCGGTCAGTGGGTGGTTTGGGTGGATTGAAACGGGTGATAATTGGGTTTTAACCCACGCTTGGGTTTTAACCCGGGTGGTTACCCATCTCTACTAGAAGAATACCTGTGTGAAAGTTGTTCAGTTTCGTTGTCTGAGTAAACTGTTATTAATTTTAGATTGCGTATTGACAAAAAATACCCTGAATTGTATTTATCGAGTAAAAGGTTGGCTAACAGTGGATCTACTGTTTGTCAGATATATAGGTAGATAGATGTCTATATCCTATATCTGTTGAAGGCCGTGCGTTGCTCTAAGGTTAAAACGGGATCTCTTAATGACTTAGAAACAGAAACAGCTTGGTTCCACATTAATGTAGATAAAATTAGCAGAAGCGTCTCATCTATTGGCTAGTGGACCTAGTGCTGTAAAGGACTTAGGCTTTTAGGCCCAAATTTCAGCCTATTTAGTCCTTTTTAGGACTAGACCAGTAAAATAGGGCTTTAAAAGCCTATAGCCTTTTTTAACGTAGTAGGTTTTAAAAAAGTTTAGGTCTTAAAAAAGCATATTATATAGGCCTCTGATGTGGTTTTCTATACCACTATCAAAAACAGCGACAGAGACCAACGAATTAACGTGACTTAACGTTTACTTAACGTTTGACTTAAGGTTTCGGAAGTGAAAGAATATAAATACATGTTTAACAAAGTCCCGCCACGTAACTTCGGGCACATTACGAGACAGGAACCTTTCAAAATCGTTTGTTTGAAAATATTACCTATTTTATTTATTTCCGAAACAAAAGACTGAAATTAATTGTGTAATAATATATATTTTTAGAATAAACATATTGATGCCTTTCATTGGAAACCAAACAAAAAAAATATATATTATTTCATACAAAAAATTCATGACGTCATGGTTTCCAAACGACCATGATCTGGACCACGTGACCAATTTTTTAAATACTCCCCTATACGTATTTAACAAAGCCCCGCAAGGGCACATTCAATACAGGAAGAGGCTTCCACGTTACCTAGACTCGGCTCGGTTTTGATATTTACAACTTTTTGTCCACCGAGACTTGTACATTATACAGAATATTTTTGTTGGCTATTTTGTGCGATTGTTTCCAGTTTGATTAAGGTAATGGGGCCTGAAACACTTGATTGTTAGACAAGTTAGATGAAGAACTCAATCGACGCTCACATCCCCAGTCACTGTGTTACATGAATATCCTTACATTATGACTCATAAGCGCGGCGCATAAACTATGCCAGAGGCCTATTTTATAAGTTATACTCTAATACGATACTTGATCTAAAAACTCAGACAACAGAAGTATTTTTACAAGCATGGAGTGATACATAGTCGTGGAGAGACTGGAGAGA
Source organism: Scrobipalpa atriplicella (assembly GCA_029255725.1). NCBI lineage: Eukaryota > Metazoa > Arthropoda > Insecta > Lepidoptera > Gelechiidae > Scrobipalpa > Scrobipalpa atriplicella. Next base: position 8,382 of record JARACY010005974.1, read on the forward strand.
AGCCTTTGTGCAGTAGTGGAATACCAATGGCTAAATAAGATATATGTAAAATTAAAGCACATACTTGACAATATTCTTGATGAACTTCCTCCCAACAACATTGGAAGACGCGGCGAAAACTGCGTCGCTGAGCGTCCTGCGGGTGTGGTCCTCGATCACCACCCAGTTATCCCTGCTCGGCAGGTCGTCGAATGGCCTCGTCGCTAACATGTCCAGATCCATGTAGATACCATCAAACTTGTACAATGTTATATACTTCAAAAGATCCAGCGAGGTTAAAACAGGGTATGACCAATTAGAGCCTACGTTCTTCAGGAGATGCCCTAACCCAGTGACGTTAGCAAATTCCTCGACATATATCCGGTAGAGCTGGAGGTTTTTGTATTTGTTTAGAGACGTTAATGGCTCCAATTTGACGCATTGCGTTGTCACTGGACCGGTGAACAACACATTCACTTGTCTCGAAGGATTGACCCTCGCAGCAGCTTCTACGGAACAAGCTTCTCTCAGATTCAGTCCTCCTTTGCAAGACGCGTCGATGAAGAATATAGAATCTTCTGGCATGTTCTCTTCGTCGATTAACGGAAGATCATCCAGTTCTTGTGTATCGTAACATGTCGTGGTAAGATCTGCTTGGTATACACTATATAGTTGAGTGCCACATGTAGACTCAAAGCTTTTTTTGACTAATGTTAGCAATAGAAGAATTTCGAATTCCATTTTTATAGGAGTTGTTTTTTTTATTTTTGTGGAGTAACTACATTCTCTCACGACATGTAAAATAATAATGCAAAGATGTTTACTTAAAGAAATTTTGAGTTGCATAACAATGGATTTTGGCTGCTCTTGTTTTAATAAAATAACGTAACCGAAGTTTATTTTTATTGTTTTACTAACAATAGGTACCTACAAAAAAAATAAGTTAATTATCCATTATTTTTCTAGAAGAAAGGCACAGTAGAATTTTATGTCATACATGATAACCTAGTTTCGGGCCCACGTTTTGTTTCGGCTTCGTTTCGCTTAAGGTTAGGCCGCCCTGAAGTCGAAGAAGAGGCCTGTATACGTCAAGTGTCCAATATCATTTGTAAGGCGTAACATACGTCTCGACTCAATACAAGAATGGGACTGTCGATACACAGAAGGAGACACAGCATCAACCACCAAACTCTTCTTCCCAAATGCTATTGACGCGTACAGGACCATCAGAAAGATCAAAATGTCTAAGAAACTTTGGACTTAGGGGTCTATTGAAATGCCCTTTCAACTGGGGAGGTCCCCCATCCGGGGGTCCATCGGCCTTAAACCATTAACGCATACGAGTCCAAATATGACCACCCATTTTTGATAGTTTATTTTTGTTTAGTTACCTTTACTGAGCACAATTTAACATGATTTTGTGCGGAATTTTATTTTTGAAGACAAATACAAGGTCATTTTCAAGTAAGCCCGGATGGTGTAGTGGATAGGGCCGCGGCCTTCTGTGCAGGAGGTCGTGGTTCGAATCCCCATCTACCAATGTGTTTTTCGGTTTTCAAATTTCATTACGTTTATTCGGCGCTTTTACGGTGAAGGAAAACACCGTGAGGAAACCTGCACACACCTACGAAGAAACAGATGGCAGTCGCTCTGTGTAAAAACCAGTACCCTCGTTCAATCCTATATTAGGTAGCCGGCCCCTAGAGATACGGGAAAAAGGCTAGGAAGATGATGATGATGATTTATGTTCTATACAGTCCGTATATAAAAAAAAAATTTAAGCATGCAAGAAATTTGAATATTTAGAATAATTATTTTGCATATAGGTGTATCATCATACACTATCTGTATGATGATACACCATATAAGAATTTTGCATATAGGTGTATCATCATACACTATCTGCCAATAGGAGATATAAGTTCAAATTTTTAGTCAAATTTGGTTTATCTCTTACCGTTTTCAAGATATAAATTAGAGATTTTTTCATTTAATGTAATTTACAAAAACCTTTATAACTTTTTTGTTTGATGAGATACTTGTCAGCAATGTTCGGACTCACAATGTTTCTTTACATAATAAATAAAATAAAATAAATTTATTTCAGACACACAAGATCCATAGTTTTGTTAGTAAGACAGACAAAAACATAACTTATAAGCTAATGTTACCTGCACCGTGTACCAGTCGAAGTAATTGACATTACGGGAAGTTGACCTTAAGAGAATTTGACCTTACGGGAAGTTAACCTTACGGGATGTGACCTTACGGGAAGTTGACTTTACGGGAACTTGAGATTATGAGAATTTGACCTTACGGGAAGTTGACCTTACGCAAAGTTAACCTTACAAGAATTTAACCTAACGGGAAGTTGACCTAACGGGAAGTTGACTTTACGGGAAGTTGACCTTATGAGAATTTGACCTTACGGGAAGTTGAATTTACGGGAAGTTGACCTTATGAGAATTTGACCTTACGGGAAGTTGAATTTACGGGAAGTTGACCGTACGGGAAATTGACTTAACGGGATGTGACCTTACGGGAAATTGACCTTAAGAGAATTTGAAGTTTACTACGGGAGGTTGACCTTACGGGATAAGACCTTACGGGAAGTTGACTTTACGGGAAGTTTACCTTATGAGAATTTGACCTTACGGGAAGTTGAATTTACGGGGAGTTGACCGTACGGGAAATTGACTTAACGGGATGTGACCTTACGGGAAGTTGACCTTAAGAGAATTTGAAGTTTACTACGGGAGGTTGACCTTATGAGAATTTGTCCTAAGGGGAAGTTGACTTTACGGGAAGTTGACCGTACGGGAAATTGACTTAACGGGAAGTTGACCTTAAGAGAATTTGACCTTACGGGAAGTTAAACTGACGGGATGTGACCTAACGGGAAGTTGACCTTAAGAGAATTTGACTTTACGGGATGTTTACTACGGGAAGTTGACCTTATGAGAATTTGACCTTACGGGAAGTTTACCTTACGGGATGTGACCTTACGGGAAGTTGACCTTACAGTAAGTAGACCTTACGGGAAGTTGACATTTCAGGAAGTAGACCTTACGGGAAACTTGTCACTTGTTACTTGTCATTTGTCACTTGTGACTTGACTTGACTTGACTTGTGACTTGACTTGACTTGAATTGACTTGACTTGACTTGTGACTTGACTTGACTTGTGACTTGACTTGACTTGACTTGACTTGTCACTTGTCACTTATCACTTGACTTGACTTGACTTGTGACTTAACTTGACTTGACTTGACTTGACTTGACTTGACTTGACTTGACTTGACTTGTCACTTGACTTGACTTGACTTGACTTGTCACTTGTCACTTGTCACTTGACTTGACTTGACTTGTGACTTAACTTGACTTGACTTGACTTGACTTGTCACTTGACTTGACTTGACTTGACTTGAATTGACTTGACTTGTGACTTGTGACTTGACTTGACTTGACTTGTGACTTGACTTGTATTACCGTAAAAGTAAACTTTTATTATTTATTAAAAGAGACTCAATTGTGTTCTAAATGTAACTCAGGAAATTATTGCAAACGTTTGCCTGAACACTTGTTACATATAAGCGAATATTATAGTGATATAATTGATATTTTGCAGACAGCAGCTATAAAATCATCTGATTCGCGTTTTGTTGGGCAGAAACATAATAAAGTAGTTGGATGGAACTTTCTTGTCACTTGTCACTTGTCTCTTGTCACTTGTCACTTTTCACTTGACACTTGTGACTTGTGATTGTGACATGTGACTCCCGTAAGGTAAACTTCCTGTAAGGTAAACTTCCCGTAAGGTCAACTTCCCGTAGTCATTTTCCCGTACGGTCAACTTCCCCTAAAGTCAACTTCCCGTAAGGTCTACTTCCTGAAAGGTCAACTTCACGTAAAGTCAACATCCCGTAAGGTCAAGTTCACGTAAGGTAAACATCCCGTAAGGTCAAATTCTCGTAAGGTCAACATCCCGTAAAGTCAATTTCCCGAAATGTCAACTTCCCGTAAGGTAAACTTCCCGTACGGTCAAAATCCCCTAAGGTCAACTTCCCGTAAGGTCTACTTCCTGAAAGATCAACTTCTTAAGGTAAGGTAAACTTCTCGTAAGGTCAAATTCTCTCAAAGTCCCGTAAAGTCAATTTCTCGTACGGTCAACCTCCCGTAAGGTCTTCTTCCTGAAAGGTCAACTTCCCGTAAGGTCACATCCCGTAAGGTAAACTTCAGAGAAGAAAAAGAGCGTCCCGACGCCAATGAGAGAGCGTTGCAACGCTTGTAAAAGATCGTCCCGACGCCAGTCAGTAAAAAAGCGTCCCAATGCCAGTAAAAGAACGACCTGACGCCAATGAGAAAGCGTCGCGACGCCAGTAAAAGAGCGTCCCGACGCCAATGAGAGAGCGTCCCGACGCCAATGAGAGAGCGTCCGACGCCAATGAGAGAGCGTCCCGACGCCAATGAGAGAGCGTCGCAACGCTTGTAAAAGAGCGTGCCGACGCCAGTAAAAGAGCGTCCCGACGCCAATAAGAGAGCAACGCGACGCTTGTAATAGAGCGTCCCGACGCCAATGAAAGAGCGTCACGACGCCTGTAAAAGAGCGTCCTGACACCAATGAGAAAGCGTCGCGACGCTTGTAATAGAGCGACCCGATGCCAATGAGAGAGCGTCGCAACGCTTGTAACAGAGCATCCCGACGCCAATAAGATAGCGTCTTGACGCTAGTAAAAAAAAGTCGCGACGCCAATGAAAAAGCGTCGCGACGCCAGTAAAAGGGCGTCCTGACGCTAATGAGAAAGCGTCGCGACGCTTGTAATAGAGCGTCCCGACGCCAGTAAAAGAGCGTCCCGACGCCAATAAGAGAGCAACGCGACGCTTGTAATAGAGCGTCCCGACGCCAATGAAAGAGCGTCACGACGCCTGTAAAAGAGCGTGCCGACGCCAGTAAAAGAACGTCCTGACACCAATGAGAAAGCGTCGCGACGCTTGTAATAGAGCGACCCGATGCCAATGAGAGAGCGTCGCGACGCCTGTAAAAGAGCGTCCCGACGCCAATGAGAGAGCGTCGCAACGCTTGTAACAGAGCATCCCGACGCCAATAAGATAGCGTCTTGACGCTAGTAATATAAAAAAGTCGCGACGCCAATGAAAAAGCGTCGCGACGCCAGTAAAAGGGCGTCCTGACGCTAATGAGAAAGCGTCGCGACGCTTGTAATAGAGCGTCCCGACGCCATTAAGAGAGCGTCGCGACTCCTGTAAAAGAGCGTCCCGACGCCTATGAGAGAGCGTCGCGACGCCTGTAAAAGAGCGTCCCGACGCCAATGAGAGAGCGTCGCAACGCTTGTAACAGAGCATCCCGACGCCAATAAGATAGCGTCTTGACGCTAGTAAAAAAAAGTCGCGACGCCAATGAAAAAGCGTCGCGACGCCAGTAAAAGGGCGTCCTGACGCTAATGAGAAAGCGTCGCGACGCTTGTAATAGAGCGTCCCGACGCCATTAAGAGAGCGTCGCGACTCCTGTAAAAGAGCGTCCCGACGCCATTAAGAGAGCGTCGCGACTCCTGTAAAAGAGCGTCCCGACGCCTATTAGAGAGCGTTCCGACGCCAGTAAAAGGGCGTCCCGACGCCAATGAGAAAGCGTCGCGACGCCAATGAGAGAGCGTTCCAACGCCAATGAGAGAGCGTCGCGATGCCAATGAGAGAGCGTCCCGACGCCAGTAAAATAGCGTCCCGACGCCAATGAAAAAGCGTCGCGACGCTAATGAGAAAGCGTTGCGACGCTTGTAATAGAGCGTCCCGACGCCAATGAGAGAGCATTGATAAAGTTGAATAAAGTTGCACTTGGAAGTTTACCTTACGGGATGTGACCTTAAGGGAAGTTGACCTTAGGGGAAGTTGACTACGGGAAGTTGACCTTATGAGAATTTGACCTTACGGGAAGTTGACTTTACGGGAATGACCGTACGGAAAATTGATGTCACGGAAAGTTAACCTTAAGATAATTCGACCTAACGGGAAGATAGCCTTATGAGAATTTGACAAATTCTCGTAAGGTCAACTTCCCGTAAAGTCAATTTCCCGTAAGGTCAAATTCTCGTACGGTCAACTTCCCGTAAGGCCTACTTCCTGAAAGGTCAACTTCCCGTAAAGTCAACATCCCGTAAGATCACATCCCGTAAGGTAAACTTCAGAGAAGAAAAAGAGCGTCCCGACGCCAATGAGAGAGCGTCGCAACGCTTACAAAAAGAGCGTCCCGACGCCAGTAAAAGAGCGTCCCAATGCCAGTAAAAGAGTGACCCGACGCCATTGAGAAAGCGCCGCGACGCCAGTAAAAGAGCGTCCCGACGCCAATGAGAAAGCGTCGCAACGCTTGTTAAAGAGCGTCCCGACGCCAATGAGAGAGCATCGCGACGCTTACAAAAAGAGCGTCCCGACGCCAGTAAAAGAGCGTCCCAATGCCAGTAAAAGAGCGACCCGACGCCATTGAGAAAGCGTCGCGACGCCAGTAAAAGAGCGTCCCGACGCCAATGAGAAAGCGTCGCAACGCTTGTTAAAGAGCGTCCCGACGCCAATGAGAGAGCATCGCGACGCTTACAAAAAGAGCGTCCCGACGCCAGTAAAAGAGCGTCCCAATGCCAGTAAAAGAGCGACCCGACGCCATTGAGAAAGCGTCGCGACGCCAGTAAAAGAGCGTCCCGACGCCAATGAAAGAGCGTCGCGACGCCTCTAAAAGAGCGTCCCGACGCCAATGAGAGAGCATCGCGACGCTTACAAAAAGAGCGTCCCGACGCCAGTAAAAGAGCGTCCCAATGCCAGTAAAAGAGCGACCCGACGCCATTGAGAAAGCGTCGCGACGCCAGTAAAAGAGCGACCCGACGCCAATGAAAGAGCGTCGCGACGCCTCTAAAAGAGCGTGCCGACGCCAGTAAAAGAGCGTCCTGACGCTAATGAGGAAGCGTCGCGACGCCAATAAGAAAGCGTCGCGACGCCAATGAGAGAGCGTCCCGACGCCAGTAAAATAGCGTCCCGACGCCAATGAAAAAGCGTCGCGACGCTAATGAAAAAGCTTTGCGACGCTTATAATAGAGCGTCCCGATGCCAATGAGAGAGCGTCGCGACGCCTGTAAAAGAGCGTCCTGACGCCAATGTGAGAGGGTTCCGACGCCAATGAGACGCTTGTAATAGAGCGTCCCGACGCCAATGAGAGAGCGTTAATAAAGTTGAATAAAGTTGCACTTGGAAGTTTACCTTACGGGATGTGACCTTACGGGAAGTTGACCTTAGGGGAAGTTGACTACGGGAAGTTGACCTTATGAGAATTTGACCTTACGGTAAGTTTACCTTACAGGATGTGACCTTACGGAAAATTGGCGTTACGGAAAGTTAACCTTAAGATAATTTGAACTTACGGGAAGATGACTTTATGAGAATTTGACCTTACGGGAAGTTGACTTAACGGGAAGTAGACCTTACGGGAAGTTAACCTTATGAGAATTTGACCTTATGGGCAATTGACTTTACGGGAAGTTGACCTTACGAGAATTTGACCTAACAGGAAGTTTACTTTACGGGAAGTTGACATTACTAGAATTTGACCTAAGGTCAAATTTTCGAAAGGTCAACATCCCGTAAAGTCAACATCCCGTAAGGTCAAATTCTCATAAAGTCAACTTCCCGTAAAGTCAATTTCCCGTACGGTCATTTTCCCCTAAGGTCAACTTCCCGTAAGGTCACATCCGTAAGGTAAACTTCCCGTAAGGTCAAATTCTCATAAAGTCAACTTCCCGTTAAGTAAATTTCCCGTACGGTCATTTTCCCCTAAGGTCAACTACCCGTTAGGTCACATCTCGTAAGGTTAACTTCCCGTAAGGTCAAATTCTCTAAAGGTCAACTTCCCGTAGTCAACTTCCCGTAAAGTCAACTTCCCGTTAGGTCAAACTTTTGTAAGGTTAACTTCCCGTAATGTCAAATTCTCATAAGGTCAACTTGACATAAGTCAACATCCCGTAAAGTCAAATTCTCTTAAGGTCAAATTCTCGTAAGGTCAACTTCCCGTAAAGTCAACATCCCGTAAGGTCAAATTCTCTTAAGGTCAACTTTTCGTAAGGTCAACTTCCCGTTAAGTCAATTTCCCGTACGGTCATTTTCCCCTAAGGTCAACTACCCGTTAGGTCACATCCCGTAAAGTTAACTTCCCGTAAGGTCAAATTCTCGTATGGTCAACTTCCCGTAAGGCCTACTTCCCGACGCCAATGAGAGAGCGTCGCAACGCTTGTAAAAGAGCGTCCCGACGCCAGTAAAAGAGCGACCCGACGCCAATGAGAGAAGTTGAACTTAAGAGAGTTTGACCTTACGGGAAGTTGACCTTACGAAAAGTTTACGCGTCGCGACGCTTGTAAAAGAGAGTCCCGACGCCATTGAGAGAGCGTTTCGACGCCAATTAGAGAGCGTACCAACGCCAATGAGAGAGCGTCCCGATGCCAATGAGAGAGCGTCCCGACGCCAGTAAAAGGGCGTCCCGACACCAATGAGAAAGCGTCGCGACGCTTGTAATAGGGCGTCCCGATGTCAATGAGAGAGCGTCGCGACGCCCTTTAAAGAGCGTCCCGACGCCAATGAGAGAGCGTCGCGACGCTTGTAAAAGAGAGTCCCGACGCCAATGAGAGAGCGTCCCGACGCTATTTTACTGGCGTCGGGACGCTATTCCCGTAATGTCAAATTCTCATAAGGTCAACTTCCCGTAAAATCTACTTCCCGTTAGGTAAAATTCTCGTAAGGTGAACTTCCCGTAATGTCAAATTCTCATAAGGTCAACTTGACGTAAAGTCACTATCCCGTAAGGTCAAATTCTCTTAAGGTCAACTTTTCGTACGGTCAACTTCCCGTAAGGCCTACTTCCTGAAAGGTAAACTTCCCGTAAAGTCAACATCCAGTAAGGTCAAGTTCACGTAAGCTAAACTTTTCGTAAGGTCAACTTCCCTTAAGGTCAAACTCACTTAAGGTCAACTTCCCGTTATGTCAATTTTCCGTTAGGTCACATTCTCGTAATGTCAACTTCCCGTAAAGTCAATTTCCCGTAAGGTCAAATTCTCGTAGGTTAGGTTAGGTTAGGTTAGGTTAGGTTAGGTTAGGTTA
>JARACY010005975.1:0-19465 GCA_029255725.1 Scrobipalpa atriplicella
TGTGAAGAGAGCGTGACACTGCCGTCGATGCCATCGAAAGTTGCCATAATTACATCTGACTGGCTGCTTCCGTGGCGCGGCGGAAAGAAAGAAAAAAATCTAATTCAAAATTCGAACATCAATATTGGTCCAAGCATGGTCCAAGAAACAACATTCGTTTCACTAATCAGCACTTGCAGCAGAACCTAATAGCATCTGATGAGTTAACCGAGTGTTTTTATTTAGAGAAAATTTATACTAATAAAATAATTTTACTTTCTTTTAAATTAGCTAGGGCCAATATAGGTAATTCAAGATAGGGAGAAATTGAAGCGGCCAATGCTTTGCAATGGGACACGTCAGATTCTTGAACATTATGTTCAATACATAATGGTCAAGAGTTCCAATATGCATCACATATGCATAGACTATATGCAGCCTAAAAAAGACATTAGGATAACATAACAACACGAGTATTGTACGTAATCACAGAAGGACAGACAAACAGAGTCGTCGCCCGTCACGCCGTATTAAAACTAAATTGAGTAACACCTCTATATGACTACTAGCCTACATAACACTCTCTTCACCGAAATATTACTTCCCTGTTACCGCCACAGATGATAAAATTAGATTCTAAGGAACATCACTAGGTTCTACGTTCTAGGAATACGTGACGTTCGCGCCAAAATTTTGACAAGCTGGACATTGAGGTGATGATTTGACGAGATTCGGAAAATCAGGTATGACTTTAGATTTAAAGGATTGAGATAGATTTCTCCAATATTGGAAGGTTTACCTCGCAAAAATTCAATATCTGAATTCATGTATTTCTTTTTGTCTATACTTTGTAATAAGAGTCATCTAAAACCATCCAAAAGTTTGTTCAAGTTTACTTTGAAAAAAGGTTCTAAGTATGCATTCGGTAACACAAATGCAAGACCACTCTTTGTGTGCATTATCAAAGATAATTGAAAGCGCTTATCCCGAACCGATGGAATAGCAAATAGCTTCAACCAGCTCTTACGAAATTATCCACCATTCGCCACTAACCCATGAAATCGGTCCATATCTCTTCGGCCCATCGTAGCGGATGTGCAATCGATCAATTCGCAAACTATTGTTTACATCTCGACAGAATACGGTCAGTGAGCTGTGACGTCATTACGCAATCGATGGTCTAATTTGACAAGTGAGATTTCGATTACACTGGCTGAATAGTATGTCTTAAAAACAAGCAAAAAATTAAAAGGAGTCAAAGTTTCTTTTGAATATTCTGCAGTTATTTATTTTTTACCATTGTTTAATTACTTTATAACCACAGTAGGTTATACTGTGCTTGAAACTTTTAGCCATATACGTACTCTGTTAGACTAAATAAGTTCTAAAATTAGGATACAAACTGGAATATTTGGACAATTTCGCCTTGCCTGCTTTTCCGTATAAGCTAACTAAACATAAATAAATCTCGAAATACATCGTCTTCGAAATTCAAATAAATAAAGCTTCGTCGCGCCGTCTGCTTCAAATCCAGAACGAATTCGGATTCTAAATTCAAATATTTGTGTAAACCGCTGATAGTGGTGCATTGTTTACAAGCGCAAGCGGGTCTGCCTCAGAACCTCTGACGTCAGCAACGGGCCACTATAAATAATGTATTGGCCTACTTGTCGACTCGGCAGCCCAGACGGCAAAGGCGGACCGGCCTCTACGAAATACACGGAACGAAGAAAAAACAAAAATGGCCGCTAAGAAAGCAGTGGTAATCGTTTTTCTGACATAACAGAGGTGTAACTCTGTCTGGGGTATGGATGGGTGACCGAATTTTCATTTCCATGTTTTTGTCCATTATTTCTCGCACCTTCTTGCAGCTGATTAATTAATATAGGGTTAATTTTGAAAGGTATTTCATGTTGGATTATACTGTCGAAGTTTGCTTTCAAACCAGAAGGAAACAAAGTAGGAAAAGTGGCTGGTATATTCTATTTGTTTATCGCTTCCAGTCCAGCAAGGAAGTAATCAAATTATTTGACTCTATAAACTACCTCCGTTCAAGTATGTCAATCAGTACAACTGAAAGATTGTGAAATCGTGTATGACCGAGATAGCTAATGTATGGAGTTTGCTCTACATATGAATATCCGCTGGCACCGGAAGTAGATCAAGCTGATGATTGAAGAGTCTAGAAAAACATAGTATTATACGTGTTTTGTTATTTATTACTTCCATGCTGGACTGGATGTCGTTAAAACATAGAATATACCCCAATGCTTCTTAAAAACCAGCAGACGGGAGCGAAGCAGCTGGTTCGTTCTATATTTTTTCGCTTTCAGCCCAGCATGGAAGTATTCTTACCAATACACAGAAAAAGTGGCATTAACAAACTAAAACATCATTTTAAATAACAAAATATTACCTTTTAGTCACTAAAATCTCCATTTCCGTTCATAGTAAAATAAACCAAAATTAATGTATAAACAAGTACTTCGTACTAAATCAAGCAATTACGCGACTTTAGCTCTTATAAAGATGGAAATAAGAACCAAGTTCAAAGTCAAGCTCATCTTACATTTGACTGTACAAATTACTAACTCAAAACCACAAACATGAAGTCTTAACACTCACAAAGGCATGATTTATTAGATTAGTAAAACTGCTTCACTCTTTGTCTCGTATTATCTTTTGGATATTTTCCAAAAGGGTTGCCAGGAGTACCTACCTATCCATATTCAGTGGAAAAGCCTATCTCTGTGACTACAGAATATTAAAACAGTAAATGTAATAACAATGAAAATTGTATAAAATAAATTAGACAACAGAAATATGACAATTTGTACCTAACTATGGGAAGTTAACAATATGTAACTAGTGTTTCATATTATTTTGAGAACCGACGTTCCGGACCCTTAGCCAGCCACCACCGTTCCAAATTTAAAAAAAAACACAAAGTTCTGTAAAAATAGTTTCATCATTATTATTTTTTTAATTTAAAATATATTGGATAGCTTCAAACGATACACATTGCGCATTTTGAAAAACTTTTTTTACATAATGCAGACCTTTGTATGAATTAATTAATTAGATTTATTTTAATTCAAACGGTAGCACTTGGTAACTGTGTAATTACAACAGTAATTTAGTTTAAGTCCACGTAAGTTATGTGATTTTCAGCTAGTGTGATGATATTAAGATTTGATCTCTTTTTTAGTACAAATTACTCTGTTAATTCTGGACGTATTTTACATACTACAAATAAAACTACTTCCAAGTTGAAGTTAGATTAATATTATGAACAGGTTTTTCAACACGATATTTTTTATTTATTTCATAACATTTGCATACTCCATCACGTCACAAGTAGAAACAATTATAATTGATCTAGGTATGTGTAGTAAACAACCGCGAAGATCTCAAAACACAGATAGTGATTCATCCAAGTCTACCTTTCTCTCTTCACATTAAACATCTACAAAGGGTCGTAAATCTAGTCTTTATTTTTATTTTTTAAAGCTACTCAAGCTAAAACACTGAGAAGTAAAAGACATAGAGTAATTACAGCGTTTAATTTTAGTGAACAGTGTTGCCAGATCGTCCATGCTGTACTGGGAGTGATAGAAAAACATAGAATGTGCCAGCTGCATCTCCTCCCGGGCATGCTGTAAAAACCAACTAAGGGATTCGAGGGTTTCAGTATTGTAATTTAGGCGATGGGCTGACAACCTGTCACTAAACCAACATACAGAATTATCTGGAATAACCCTCAAAACTTGTCAGACGTGGCGGAACGATCTTTGTTGGGGTCGTTTACGCTCTGCCTACCCCGTTAGGGATAAAGGCGTGATTATATGTATGTATGTATGTAATTTGTTTAATTTTAGTGAACAGTGTTGCCAGTGCTATGACGTCAATGGTGCAAGTGCATATCGAAACGCACTTAACTGGAAACATAAACTCCGTAGTAAAACGCAGACTTGACGGTTTGGGATTTGTTGAGCCACTTAGGTGCAGCAAGCAGTAAGGCAGAATAAGAGGATTAGAGGTTTCCTTATAGAATGGAGTCCTGCTCTTAAAGAAGAGTATGTAAATGAAAGCCAAAACTTATCAGGTCCAATCAGCTGATCATGAATTTTGTATGATATTGATAGTGCATTTTATTGATGTTGCGACCTTTTTTACCAACGACGCTGAATATTTAACTGACTGGGACTTGACAGAGACAGACCAGTCAGGATTTTTGATATAAGACATAAGTAAAAAAGTGACTGTCTAAGGAGCAAGACTAATTTTATTTCTACAAAGTCGATTTCTTGGGGAAAGTTGTTTGTTGTCACCAATAAGTACATAGGTACTTAGTTTGAAGCCATAATATAAAACATGTTTGAAACGTAATAACAGCCAAAGGGAAAAGTTCGGTTTATGAGGAAAATCTTGAGAAAATAAATCGATTTAATAAAAAATCTGCAGGAAGACACTGACCTAGTTCCCTATATTTTCCGTGTGTAGGAAATGTTTACTCCAAAATATACTGAAAACAATAACGTAGTAATTTTCATTCATTATTTAAAACGTTTTTCATTTGTAACTTTTAAAATTTGACATACATACATATAATTACGCATTTATCCCTAATGGGGTAGGCAGAGCGAAAACGACCTAACCAAAGGTCGTTCCGCCACGTCAGACAAGTTTTGAGGGTTATTCCAGATTGCTATACCTAGTGACAGGTTGTCAGCCCATCGCCTAAATTGCAATACACTATAAAACCCTCGAATCCCTTATCTGGTTTTTATAGCATCCCCGGGAGGAAATGCAGCTGGCACAATCTGTGTTTTTCTTTCACTCCCAGTCCAGCATGGAAGCAAGCAATTTTACACACGAGTGCCAGTAATAGCGTCAAAAGGTTAGATAGTAATATTTAGCCTCATCGAGCTAGGATGATAGCGTCACCAGGTTAGTTCATAACGAACTATCAATGACGTGCTGAGGGATATGGAATGAACCCCATACCCGTATGGTATGGTTGGTATGGTACAGTATACCGAATACCCCTTGCATTGCCATCAACAGTATCCCAGTATCCCTTTGAGTAAGTCTGTCTGCAAGTATCATATTCCCTAATCTAAGTATAAATAGTATGAAACCGCTTAATTTTAAACTAGTATCTTATAATACACACACATTACATTTACCCTTCTATTTTTACTCAGTTATTATTATGACATAGTACTAAAAGTGTTTATTTCAGAGTGCACTTGACTCTAAAATAGTTAAAACAATTTAAACTGTTGGCATGAGACTACGGTTTGTTTACAAGTCTCAAAAATCTAAACCGATGTATGAAAGTTTATGAAAACAACGCGAATGGCGCAGCTACATAGTTCTGTATGGAATGTCGAAAAACAAATTGACTTCTATGTTTGTTACGTGAGGAGAGGAATCTTTGATAATGCAGACTTGTTTTCTATCTTGATTAATCATACAATAGTTATGCCATATAGAATCCATTCTCTATTTGCCAAAGGTTAAGGCCACGTATGATGGTGCCATACGAGATGATGGTGATGCCTGACAAACTGTCATACCTAAATGCCTAGGTAGATCTGGTAGACCACATAAGTAAGGCTTTCCAAAAATAAAGCTCAATATTTATCTTTTCTTAGCCCTGATGCTTCGTGCCCCCTGTGCCTAAGGGATATCATAGGCTTGATTGACTGTTTGTAATATAATGATACCTTTTCCTTCAATGCATGCTCTCATCCATCCCTTTCCGCGAAGGACAAACTTAGAGAAACCCGTTATTCCTGATAGCCTCACCGAAATACCCAGTGTGACTACGCTTAGCGGGAAGCGCGAATAAGGTGGGACATACACTGGTATAGAGTAACTAACAGTAGCAACATAGGTAATAAAGATTTATATAGTAGGTATATACTGGGAGTATTGGTAAATAAATAAGCTGTTAAACTTATTGCAAGAACTAGATATTTACGACTTTTAAACACTTATACGTTCCGAAGCTTGATTTTACCGTTTTTGAAACAGGGTTTGTTTGTCTTCCATATACGTCATATCAGTATCAAATTTAAGTTTTGTAAACACCTAGGTATATATCTAGGATATTTGTTATTCGACCCTCTTTTACCATCAACGCGAAATTCATTCAGATAGGTTCAAAATTTTGATCATCTGTGAAACCCTCAAATCAAACCTATTCGTAATATAGCACCGCATCTTCAGATTATACGTATGCTGATGACGATAAATTTTCATGAATCACATTTTGTATTATTGTCCTATATACTAAACATAAAACAAACGATGTATCAACTGAGCGTTTATTGGCAAATACTTGTCGTGGTCATAAAAAACCTGATTAACACTTTCACAAGAAGCAAATAATTTAGAAGATTTATGAGTGAAAGCTTACGTACGCGTACTTCATTCAAAGATATCGCACGTAAAATCTGTGTTAAGATTTTTTTTTTATTGGTTGAATTAAATTACGATATATTTGCTAGAACTTTAGTCTTAAAGGAATTTAAAAGTCCTATTTATATGAAAATACATAAATACATCTGTGTTTTGAAAATTGTAGGGGGTTGCCCAGTCAACTTTCAAAAATGATTCCGGCCATTAAAAATATGTTGACTTCCTTTTGTATGGACTACACCCCTGTATAGAACCATATATATCAAGACCTCATAAAACATTTAATAAGACACGATAATTATCACGAAACCTGATTTAAAACCGAATCGAGTACACTCAAGTTACTGGAAACGCGATGTGTGTTAGTGTACACCCGACCTACGGTTCCCGAAACCGCCGACTAAATCCAGCCATCCCTATAAATACAACGCTGAAACATTTTCAGCTTCAGTCGTCCAAAAGCTTCTGAACAGCGAAGAGCTTACACTGTGCCAACGGTGCGCAACTAGCGAGTGACAACGCGAGCTAACGTAAACAAATCATTGGAGGCATTGCCACATCGATTTCGTAATCTGGAGTTTCTTTTCTTGTGTTTCTCTGTGGATTGTGTTGGACTTTACAATGTTGGACAAGAGCATCATCAGTACTATTGGTGGTAGTTGGGAGAGCGTGGTAAGTTGAACTCTTAAGAGTTTGAGGCATTAAGTGTTATTAATTACTGAAAGCTCGATTTAATTAAATGGCAAGGGACTTGGCGATCGTATTACGTCTAGGGACTAGTTAATCTTATTAAGGGAGATAGTAATTAAATTAAATTCAATCTAGAGAAATTAATGGCTGCAATACAGCGTCTTTAGCTAAGCTTAATTAATAATAAATTTCAATCTAAAATCTATTCTTCTTCAAAGGTTTCGCAGAAATTTAATGTAACAGAATCTAATATAATTAATACTTTCTATAAATAGTAAACTTAGCTTCAACCCACTCATTCAACCGGCACTTTTAAACACCTAAAATAAAATAAGCACAGATACATCTCGAAATGTCCACTATAAACAACTTAAACCATTTGGACTGGCCGCATAAGGTTGTTGCGTAAAATGCATAGCCAGTTACGCTTTAAAAGGCGAACTTGTCTATGGTCAATGACATCGTGCGTGCTTCGAATTTCGAATCCAATATGGCGGGATCTTGACATTGCTTATTTTCACGGTCTTGAACTTTTAAGTAGAAAACTTTGAGAAGACGAAAATTGTATTTTTTAGACGATTTAATATAAATAATGATTTAAATACTTGAATACAGTTTTATAGATGATATGATAACCTTGAGGATTTAATATAAATAATCAATCAAAACGATACATGTCATTGATAGTATTTTGACCTCCTTGCGAGATAATAGCGGTCAGATCGGATTTGTATAAGAAATAATGAAATTGACATTTAAAAGGATTTTAATAGCGCACATAAATGGAAATCAAAAGTATGTTAATGTGGCATAATTAACTTGCGACCGACGAATTTGTATGCCTTTAATACCGGTAAAGTTCCTGGCTGTAAAAAGCGGAAGTTGGCGGCGGAAAAAAACAATTATACTTTGTCTATGTGAACTCTCACGGGCGTTATTCTATTGTTTGAAAATAGAACTGTCGTTTAAACGTTACCCGCGCTAGCTTTCGACCTTTTGTGTGATTTATGTTTTTTCTTATGCGTTCGAAGTTTAAATCTGAGTTACGAGCTACAACTGTAACGGCATTCGCTACTTCCTATATTAATTTCGTGAATGTTACGATGTAAGAAAAAATAAGACAAAGGCGATCTTTGATAGGCAATAATTCTATCACACTTTATTGAACAATTGATATCGTATCGATGACTTAATCCCCATTGAATCGCAATAGCAAAAAAGATTTAGAAAGTATTTATCTGTCAAACAGCGGACTGTCATGGCCACCGGAGATGTTTTTAAGATTTGTGACCGGTTTTTCGCGAATTTCGTCCGCACTTTCACCGCAGTGTAAGATTCAGTCCGCAAAGAAAGTCGATGCATATTCAAAACTTGTCTGAATGAGATACGGATTCAGATCTAATAAATGTTGAAAGGAAATCGTAAATCATTTAATGCGTAAAACTTGTAAAAGGAAAGCATTAAAATATATTACGTATATGGAAGATTTGCATAAATAGATAAGTTATAATACATTCAGTAAAGTATGCTATCATTTCATTTCATATACAAAAACTAAAACTACGTCAGTTTCTTTAGAATTCAACCCTAGTATATCACTGGCCAAAAACCGTCTCATAGACAAAAAGGGAATATGTTTCGTTCTACAATTAAAAGACTTGTATTTGCACTGGCCGAAAATGTGGCATTTAGTTGAAAAAAAAAAAAACACTTTTTTCTTCTCATGCAATACTGGTACTGGCCATCATTTTCTAGTGTAACATTTCGAACAGCTGTCGTTCTATCCGGTCGATGATTTCGAAAGCTGATGCTATCTCGACGACGAGCTTGAAAAAAACATTGTGTAGACTACTGGTTGTTATTCATTTCTACATCTAAGATCAGAGACACTAGTTTTTTTTTACTAGTATTTTTTTTTCTATGATAAAGAATAACAGGTTTCCTGCCTGGCCAGTAGTAGGACAGTAATAAAAAGCAAAGCCTATGTAATCGGAGAAATGTGGCCTTATTAGCATTGACGTAATAAGGTACAGAATCTCATAAATATTCATGATAGGCTTTCTAAAATCTCACCGCGTGAATTAAAATCACCAAGTTTAGGCGCCATCTTAATTAGCCTTGAATAATAGGGTACGATCTTACGGTATTATGAAACACAGAAATAGGTACTGATGTGTAAAATAAATAAGTATTTATTTACAAGTTTCATATAAGTATTTTATTGCTAATTTATAAGCACCACCAAAATTATACAAAATTTCATTAATATTACTGTTTTACCTTAATTATCGAACAATTTGCAGAAATTGGCAATTAGGATGGCGCCTTTACCAAATTAGTGTTTAATATTATAAATTTACAAAGACTAATAGAAATAAAAATCAGAAAAGGCAAGTCATTCCAATAAACGGCATAGCTGATTTGTTAGGAATGTTTTGTAGTAAATTTTCTCGTTTATAACAATTTTAATTGTCATTCTTCTCATGTTAGCAATTTCCTATATATGAGAGCGGAAGGAAGATATTTCGCTTTAAGAACTACATGAGGCATTTAATTATTAACTTAATTATGTTTGTAACTGTATTATTGATGACATTTTGTCTGGTTTAACGTCGTTTCAGTATTTAAGTCGACGAAACTACAAAAAGATATCTTTCGATACGTCAAACGTCATTTTTTTTTACTTAAAATAAAGTATGGTAATGCTATAGTATCAGTGATAGCACTCGTTATATTTGAGTAATAGTTTTAGAATTGGTAACTGTCTAACTACATGAATCATTTGAATAAAAAGTTTATGCATATTTCATTAATATTTACACTTTAAAAGCAACTCAAATAACTTGTGCAAAAAAAAAAAAACTAGTACAATGATCTGTCACACTTGACAAGTCATTACACCCAATGTTTGTATGTTATTGACATTTAATAGATCATACATCTAGTATTATGTTGTGCAAGATGCTTACGAAGATGATTACTCATGAAATTTCAGTAAAAAAAAACGCGTGGGCAGATAACAGTTAGATGCTTCGTCACAGATAGTCACTCCTATAATTAGCATAAATTCATATATAATATAGTCACGCCTGTATTCTTACGGGAAAGGCAGAACTTTAACGACCTCATATCATAAATTGGTGTTTTATCTTATCTGAAAAAATATAAGGTCATTTTTAGAAAGAATGAGTTGTAAAATAATATAGATAGATCAGCCTTTCACCTAAATTGCAATATCTCCTTTTACCGATTTTTACAGTATGCCCGGGAAGAGATTTTCTATCGCTCCCAGTCTAGGATGGAAGACTACGTCACACTTCGTCACTTCTATATTTAATCTATGCGTTAATTGTCGCATACCTAGCTATTTGGGTTGACGACCTTTAGTGATCGATATAGATCTTATTAATAGATCCTTCAATTTCTATCGATGCACTGCGCTCTAAGAATAGATATCTAGTTATTTTAGGTATAGAGGAATTACTTATGTTTAAATTATTCATCTGTAAAAACATTCAAATAAAATCGTTTTTTTAACCCATACCTTTTTAATAAATTTTAGGTCATTATTTATTTAATGTATAAACACTTTACTATCTTCCAAACATTCACAGTTATATACATACATACGTAAAAAAATAACTAAAGCGCGTCATTCTAACTGCAAAATAATAAAAAAACACGACAGCAAAAAATATCCTTCAAAATTTTGTTAGTCTAAACATTACACAGCAAAATGGAAAAGGATACGAAAGTTAGCTGTAAATTGTATAAAAAAAACCCGCTAGATTGTATGTAATGTTTTTTATATTATGATAGTCTACATACACCTAACGGATTCTATACGTGTGCATGGATAAATTAAAACTTTTTATGTTGTCTGTTTTGAAGTACTAAAACAGTTAGATTTTAAAAGAAAAAAAGAGTTTATGTAAGTTTAAAAATTTACATAGTGGAAGGTTTTTCTTTCTGCAAAATAATATTTGTTAAATCAATTAGCACCTACATGACAATGATTACGGAAGAAAAATGTCACTTTCGATTATTAGACAGTTTTGTAACATTTTGTTAAGTATGGAAAAGTAGACACAGTTTGCTTATTTTTGTAGTGATAATTTTCTGTAATTTTTATTTTTAGGTACTATTTTTACATTTTTTTCGATTATAAGTGTTGCCTATGATGAAACAACATCAAGCTACCATTCTCAAATATTTCAACACATTTCGTAACCCAAATACCTAACAGATCAATAAAATTAATTTAGGTATTATTGACCCAGCTTAATTACAACCTTTACCATTAATATAACAATAAAAAACATAGATAAAATCTTATTACCAATCTATTGTTAACACCTGGTATTATCTACAGTAGCCAATGGTAGTAAATCTTATTAAGAGCGAACCAAATCGCACGGACAAGGTTTTACATCGCACCAAATCACTGGGACAAGGCTGGGGCCTTACGTTCACAATAAAACCAAATCACGATTTGTTTTGTGCTACCGAATTGTAAAATAAGTATCTTATGCAATAGAGGTTTTACTCGGGACTTGATAATTTTTCCCGAGGGAATAAGACGTTTTCCCGAGGTAAAATGACATTTTCCCAGAGGATTAGGGTTCCATACAAAATTATCATCGGATTAGGACAGCTTACAAGCTGTTTGTAATTTTAAAATACATTCTAAACAGTTTATTTTTCATGTGCCTTTTTCCAAAAGTCGTTGATCAAAAGTTGTTCAATTTCGTTAGCTAAGTTCCCACAGTAAGTTTTACGTTATGTCCCTAATATGTTGTATAAATATCGGCAAGTAATTTTATTTATCATAATAATCAAATATTTACATGTCATATTTATTGCATAGTCTTAAGCGGCTTAGCAACTGCATCCAAAACATTGCAATGAAACATAAATAGACTGCATTGAAACATTCCAGTATTATCTAAAATAACTTGCGACAGATTTAACTGACCACTTTTAGCGTTATCACCTTCAGAGTTATAATAACGTTACCAAAATAACTAACAACGTCAGCAACGTTGGTTTTAACGTGTTACAACACGAGCCTGAAAGGGGACACGCGGGACCACCAACGAAAGAACAACATGGACATACCAGATACAACATCGCCCGTTGAGATGGCACAGAAACTTTACCTGAAAGAAAAATAATACAAGGTTATTTACTCACGTCACATAGGTTACATACTCAGTATTTTAATCTAGCTAAGAAAACCGTGTTAATTATAAAGTGAGATTTTTAATTATGAACCAATCACAATCTGTTACGTTCTTTAGACACACACTAGAAATATAAAGTTTCTGTCATTAAACTTTACTGAAAACTTGTAGTTCAAAGCTAAGATCCTCCAGGGACACTCTAATTAACTAAAAAACTATTTAAAAGTGACCCATTTTCGACGACCTGAATTCGCAACAGTGAGGTGTTTTTTTTAACAGCAACCCATTAAAAATGCTGTTACACAACACCCAGGGGCTGTCAAAACAGAAGTCAAGCATTTTTCAACCAAAGTGACGTTGACATGGTCTACTGGCTTTGCTATTTGAAAATGTAACAATTAAATTTCGCAGAATAAAAAAGAAATTTAGCACAGGGGTTCGAGTTTAATTGTGTGAAGGTTTTGTAATTTTAACGGATTATTTTTGGATGTTAAAACGTTTTGTAAATTGATATTCGGAGCTTTGGTATCTCTATGTGTCATGGTCAGATCTACGATAATTATTTTCGTAAAAGATTTAAAAAAATAGGTATAGGGCTAGAGACTTTTGTTAAGAAATGATGCCTACTCGTATAATTAGGTGATTTTCATTTAAAAGATAATCAGAGTTCTTAGGGTAATATCCACATTATTCTATCAAACTTATGAACCGCGTGTCCTAATAAGTTCAGTAATAAACTTTATTTTCGTCTGACCTATTACCACCGTGGAATTTCTAGAAACACCATAAAACATTGCACAATATCTGCTCTTCTAAAAGTATTTTGATACGACATTTTGTTGGAAACAGCGAGAAACATGTTTAGTTTAGTCTTCGGAATATGAGGCAAGGGAGTTTATTAGTTCGTTTTATTGAGGTTCAAGGTTAACTATTAGTTTAAGAACCTTATTAAAGTATCAGTATTGGACAACTTTTCCTATACGCCGTTATAAGCATGATGATGATTATAAAAATAAAAATGATACTAGTATGTTCGTATTTTCTACAAATAATTTCTCTTTTGGACAAATTTTTTTTTTTCATCGTTTTACCAAAGGAAAATGACTCATTCCGATGGGAAAATGAATTCAGATGATACCTATCCCACGCGATGAATGATGTAGTGTAAACATTGAACATGTTATGTTTTTTAGTTTTCATAAACACAGATTCACCTTGATCCGATTCTCATTGTTTAAAACATTTTGTACTTTGCATAAACTTCCTAGTTGTTGAGTATTATCCATTGTTAAATATATTTATGGTATTTCGTTTGATAATACTAATAGTTTTTCTTGGAAAAAAAATATGTTTTTTTTTATAAGACGTGGTTCTTCAGAAGCTCTTGATTGCAAAGTAAACCATATAAATTAGCCAATTTTCTCTAAAAGTAGTTTTCTATAGCAATTTAGATATGAAAAGGTCGTCGCCTAATAAAAATGCGATGTAACATATGTGAAACAGCAGGTGGCACCTAATAGACATATGGGCGCCTAAATGGCCTCTAGCAGGCAAAATGTTACCTTTTATAAGGGTAAATTAAATGGCTAGGTAGCTATATATAACGGTAAGTAGATATGATGAAAGCCCAATCATAACAAAAACAATTTCAATGAAAAATCTTATCTGTAGTAACTTCCAATTTCATCGACATAAACTACCACTAAATATTTAAAATTTATCTCTGACCAGTAACTGCCTCATTCACCCTACAAAGGGCATGGTCATACTATACGCAATAAGTGTCATTGGTTTCTTAAAATAATCATGAACAGCTCAAAATTTACATCGTCGGTCAATATGAATGGTTTTGATACTTTACGTCTTGCGATTGCCAAGTCTTGGTGCTAGTAATGAGTTCTCAAAATTGTCATTTTGGAATGGCCTAGTGAAGATAGGTCAAGTCGTTATAAAACTGCATTGCCAGGCTAAGTCGTAACAATAAAAAGTGATGACATTTTTATTGCTAATAAACCACAGATAGTGAACTCTGTGGTCATGGCCTTATTTCTTAATGGTAAAGGCGATATTTGCAATCTATTTTATCTATCTCTACAACTTAAGTGTCAATTATAATTAAAGTTATTAGAGATTCTTTCCATAACTGTTACATTATTATTTCAAAAGTAGCTTCCATACTGAACTTCAACCCATAAAAACATAGAATGTGCCAGCAGCTTCTCGTCCCAGGCATGCTGTGTACCCAAAAGAAATACCTAAGCGATGGACTGTAAACCTGTGACTACGGCAAGATACAGACAGATCTATCTGAAATAACCCTCAAAACCTACTAACCATTTTCAAACAATATTAACGTTCATTTTCCATCTTTCCAGATTTCACGCGAAGACTACGATCGGGACTACAGCCCCAGCCCCCGAGGGTCACCACTGAAGGACACCTCCAACATCCAAGAGGACACCTACTGCATCAGCAGACACAACCCCAACCGGACCTTCAGGAGAGAATCCGTCATCGCTTCCTGGAAGAGTTTGAAGAAAGAACGCGAGCAGGCCTTGGGAAAGAGAATCGTCTACGTAGACGCTGATAAATATGAAGATTTCTACGGAAGAAACCAGGTTAAGAGATGCAAGAGCGAACGCACGGCTAATATCCCTCGTGTGCCTAAGAGAGTTAAGAGAACCTACTCAGTTTTGTACAGATATGATCCTAACGAAGAAAAGGTTGTCAAGGAGTACAAATACCAACTTCCCAAAGCGCTGGAAGAAGATACACCGATCCAGAGGTCAGTTTCGGAACCGTTTTTGAACCAAGAAAGGATAGTTCCAAAGAAGAAAGTCAAAAGGTCGTTCACCACGCTTTTGAACATCAAAACCAAGTTCTTAAATATCTTCTCGGCGAAGAGTTAAACATTTTCTAGAATAAGTGTGGTATTTGCTCAATTATGCATTTGTATAAAGAACTGAAGATTTTAAATAAGACTTGGTTCTTTAGAATCTTGTGAAAAGTAAACCTTATTTGCAAGGACAATTTGGGTCTATGCTTTTCAAATATGATTGGAAGTCATAGTATAAAATCATTAAAAGGATAGGTATTCTAGTCAAAATTGTATAAAAATTCTATTAAAATTTATTTGAACATCTGTAAAACAAAATGACGTCATAGAGTAGTTAATATAATAAACTGTCGTCATATAATAGTTATTATATATTTCGTCTAGAATGTAAGTAAAATAATTTCTGTTTGTCAGGAATTTCGTACCAACTGTATTCAATAGAATAAAAAATGTATCTTAGTGATTAGTCAAGTTTTACTTTAAATTTTGTGATAAATATGTGTGTTGTGATAGCTTTAAGCAATGATTTCAGAATTGTATCTCAAACTTACAATTTTTGACAATCCTAATGTATCTTGCCAATACATAAAATCTTTATATTTTATACTCGTAAAATATAGCAAGAAACTCTAGTTTTATTAAATTAATTATTAAATTCATTCCTTATAATAACTAAGTAAGATAATTAAGTCAAAGTTACTTTTAAACATTGTGTTTATTTATTTAAACCAAGTAACTGCTTAAATAAAAGTTTATGATAGCTAAGTATAAAACTTACCTATGTCAAAATAATCTTAGGTACTTAATAAATATTTTTTGTAAAATATTTTAATTTGTTTTTATTAATCTATCCTATTTCATTCATACCAAGATATCCTTAGTATTTTTTTTACATCCCACACTCAAGACAACACTTTTTTGGAATTATCTAAAAAATTATCTGTTCTTATTTTAGTATCAAATAATCGTACCACCCGCATAGCCGCCATTGTTAATTTATAATCTGTAAAGCGACACTATTATAGTATCTTTGTTCAGGGGCAACTGTCATACGGGCTGATAACGTGGGAGCATAACTTCAATACAATAGACAGGTTTTCTATAAAATTCAGACCATAATCTTTAATTGACAACTCAAATCATACTAAAACTACACAGTTATTGGTGTTAATTCAGGACGCACTATTACTAATTCTAATTCTTAGTAGCGCTGTCACTTTCTTAAATTTGACATAAGAACAGGATAGCAAACAAACACGTGACTTTGACATTCTTAATTTGACGTACGGCGCTTTAAATAAGGAATGACCATAGAGCGTGCTCACTAATTTTAATTAATTTAAGCAGACTTATGTCAGATAAGAAATGTCAAACTCACGTATTTGTTTGCTATCCTGTTCTTATGTCAAAGTTAAGAAAGTGACAGCGCTACTAAGAATTAGAATTAGTAACTGGACGGCGTGAATTGAGGCCATTAAGTCATTGATGTTATTTTTGTATTGAAGTAAAGAATACGCTACTTCCTACTAGTCAAATCAGCAACTTTTTATGAAATGTCAAAACGCTATTTTGTATGAGAACTGTGAGTTATGACGTCACTGGCTTGTAAATATTGACTACTCAAATCAATAACTTCTTTATTTTTAACTCGATTATTTTAAATGTGCATATTTTTTAAAATGGTGAATGAGATCCACAATATTTTAGCCATCAGTTTTAAGTATAAACGTTTTGAATTTTTTTAGTTACCCAGTCAACATGCCTATTAACAATACCTTTGCTTTACCACGGATATTACTTTACTTGGTCAGTTTTTCAACAGGCTAGGCTATCCTACAAGGAGAATACTTTTTGTACAGCAAAATACTTTACATGCGAAATTTTCAAGCCTTTATGATAACCTGTTAGAAAGGTTGTGTTCCATTAGCATAGTGATTAGCTTTGAGCATCTGCCCATTTATAGTTATTGGCATTTGTTTGCGAAAAGCGCTTGTAGTGAATAGCTATTTGCTGCTGTATACTTGACTATATTCATCCATACTTTATTCATAGTGATTATCTTTCATACTGGACTGGAACTAGGAACAATAATAAAACATAGAATGTACTAGCCGTTTCTCTTCCCGTATAGGTACAACAAAGTCAGTTATTAGTAGATGGCCTCGAAGATATAGTTTATTGCGATGAAAACAAGTTTATTACATAGCAAATAGCAATTACCACACAGTCCTATCAGAAACATCTCAAAATTTTTTAGACGTCGCGAAAACGGCTTTTGTAAAGTTCTTGTCCCTCTGCCTACCCCATACCTAGCAATCAGACAATTTAATATTCATAACATAAATGAAAATAAGAGAATGCTTTTTAATTATTTTAAAGGGTTGGTCTCTACAAGGCCTCTAGGGATTTAGGGCAATCATATGCTGAATTAACCCCCTTTAGGCCCTTTCAGCAAATTGTATACTAATTAATTAGTTTAGACCCTCAAACGGGAGGAGGGATCAGAAGATCTTCCTATGTTTTAGCCTCAGAATACATACATATAGTCAAATAATCACGCCTGTATATCTCATGGAATAAGCAGTATATCAACGGCGTTCCAAGGCAACGTTTGTCAGCCCATCACATATCACTGAACAGCAATGGTCTCAAATTCCTGGAGGGACTTTTACAATCTGCCTGGGAAGAGAAGCTGTGATAAATTAGTGGTTTTTATCGCATCCGATCCGGATATTTAAAACGGGTATCAAGCGGGTCAGTATAGTACCACAGTTTCGAAGACATTTGACTGTTCGTTGATTCTTCTGTGACGTTGACGCATCACGTAATTTTCTTTTTTAATTAAAAAGTCAAGAGTAAGTTTCAAGAGGCTTCATAAAGTGGAATAAGCGCTGCAACATTGTATCTTTGTTTAAGGTTTCTCATAAATATTCCGGTGAAGGTGCCTCATCAGCACAGTTTCACTCGAACTTTTCCTGACTAGGTACCATCGTAAAAGCTGACTGGATTATTCAAAGAAATTGACAGTAGCTTTTCGTATCACATTATTTCCACCCCATATCACATTTTTACCCGAGGGAATGAGATATTTTCCCGCAATAAAGTACCCTGCGTCCGTTCCTAGGGTCCCACCTACAGTTCTGCCAAATTTCATCGAAATCTGTTTAACTGTTTAGGCGAGAAAGAGTAACGGACAGACACCCAGATAGAGTTACTTTCGCATTTATAATATTAGTTAGGATAGGTTTTCTCTTGAATAGACGGGATAGACGATGGAACAAGCTCAAGGAGTCTGTACCTTTCTTTTGAAGGAGAAGGGTATCTTAGACTCCACGTGTCTCAATATTAGACACTACTAAGACTAATTTACGTGACATTGGCAGAATTGTGACTACACAAAAGCCATTAATTAAGAATTGAATTGAATTGAACCAGCTCAACCAGAAGAAGCTTATTCACTTTGAAGAGTGAGGGTTGTTCAGAAATAGACACAGGCAGTGAGGTCCACTCTTTTGCTGTACGAATTATGAAAGGTACCTAGGTATATCCAATTCCACCCCATGATATGTAATTTCGAAAACACCAGACTTTTGAATGGCTTCGCATGGTTTGTTTTGAATTAGATTTACATACAGAGGGGTTCTGTGAAAATCACCGGAACGTTATACCAGGTGTTTTGTCCTTCTAATGTTACAATAACAGGTAGTACCAGGCTCGCCTTAGGGAACTACACAACACAGGGCCGGTAAGGGTGTTCGATAATGAAATTTCAAATCATGTGGAGACTGTACCGCTACTGGAAGGAAAAATCTAATCTCTATTGTATGTAATAGTTTGGATAATAAGATCAATGGTTTTCTAGACGCCATCACGCCACATGGCGCAATATACACTAGTGGGATATCTAAGTGAGGCTCACTGTGACACTAGGGCTGAATTGTCTGTCCGCCACCCATCACAGATCAGAATTAGGTACAGATCTAGGAACATCTCAAGGAGTCAGAAAGAGAAGCGAAAATATGACTTCCCCAGTTGGGCCAGTTGGGCTTGCAAAATTCACTGTCATCGTGAAAAACGCTGCAGTTGGTCACTCAGTTATATGTACTACATTTCAAGTCTAACGGGGAGTTCGAAATCTCCCTAATTCGTCCCTCAGCCCCACCGTGTCGAAGTATCGTAAGCTCTCAGTGTAAACACTGAATTTGAATATACAAGGTAACAAGCCCTGTAATGGGCCACTCTGGGGATTGCCTCGTTCCCTTGCCTGTTTTGAGGACTGTCAATATATGATAATGGGATTCTTCTATACTGGATTGGGAGCCATAGCAAACATAAACATTTCTTACCG
>JARACY010005976.1:0-19453 GCA_029255725.1 Scrobipalpa atriplicella
ACACGACACGAGCCGCCGGTAAATGAAGAGGCAAACTTTATGCTCGAGGCAGTGCCTACAACGGAAATCCAAGGATGGATGGAAACAATCCAGGCTTGCCTTGGAGAAGTTAACAAGATAGCATCGGAGAGCAAAATGAATTCTGACCAGAAATCGAAAATATGCAACCTGTGCATCAAAATAGGAAATGGGTCATCACAGATGGCAGTTAAGTATCAGCAGCTTAAGCAAAAAGCTATAGAGGCCTCTACTTTAATTCAATCCCTGAGGGAGAAACGCGACCTCGCTGTGTCCATCTTCGAGCTTAAGCAGACCATCATGGAGGCGTCTACCAAACCAGCCCCTGTGCCCACTTCGCCGTCTTATGCCGATATGCTGATAAAAGGCAGCAATAAATCCCTTGTGCGTCCTCATTCCCTGAATTCTGTAGCCATTTATCCAGCGGACAAGCAAAAAACAAGCGACGAAACTAAGGAAATTGTACAAAAACTCATCCGCCCGGAACAGATGAAGTTGCAAGTGAGAGGTCTTCGTAAAATTAAAAATGGCGGAGTAGTAATTAGCTCTGAGAAAAAGGACGACATTGAGAAGTTAAAAGAAACTGTAAGAAAGTCTTCACCTAATTTAACCATTGATGAACCCCTAAAAAGAAGGCCCAGAATTATAATATTTGGTGTGCCCTCTACTCTGACGGACAAGGAAGTTGCCCAGTATATATTTGAACAAAACCTGACTGATAAGATGCCGACCTTAACATTAGAACAGTTTTTAAACGAAATAAAACTTAGCCATAAATCGGGCAAGAAGGGTTTGGAAACCACAAATTTCATATTTGAAGTTCCTGCATATGTACGTAAAGCCCTCATTGCTCAAAACAGGGTATACATAAATTGGTCATCGTGTATAGTTAGAGACTTTACTTTAGTGACGAGGTGTTTTAACTGCCAAAGATACGGACACGCGGCTAAATTTTGTAAAGAAGAGCGACCTACTTGCGGCCACTGCGGAGATCTAGGTCATCAAAACAAGGAATGCCCTAAACACAATGAATCACCTAAATGTGCTACATGCCTTCATTTCAAAAAGCCGTGTCAGCATAAGACAGGTGACGCAGACTGCCCGGCCAAGAAAAACGCAGAGATCGCATATATCAATTCTATAGATTATGCTGGCGCTTAAATTTAATTCAGTCTAACCTACATAGGTACATGTATAACCCTACTGTTTGCAACGCAAGCGCAACAGAACAGTCCCCGTCCCCCCCTCCTTAATTCCCTACATTTTCTTTCCTCCCTATTTAGTATAAAAAAACATATTTAGTGTAAGAACTTATTAAAAATTCATTTGTAATTGATAATAGAAAAGTGCCAACATTAAAACAATTTGTAAACATCCAATGGTCATAACACAGGCTTCGATTGAATGCTTAGCATGATCATTGGCTGTAATTTTGAAAACAAAATGTAGCATTATTTTAAATTTTAGTCCAAAACGTTGCAACTAGATATGTAATTTATAATTTTGACCTAATAAATTATTCTTATTCTTATTCTTAGCTTGCATTGTGCCAACCATAAATATTAACTTTGTGTTCTCCCCTGGGAATGGAACCCACGACCTAAAGACCGGGAACCCAAAGCTGTAACCACTAGACCATGGAGGCAGTTACATACCAGAGAGACGTTCTCGTTGGAGACTATGGATATGTAGCTGGAGTCTATGGCCCACTGCAGACGCATGAATGGCTCGTACATTGTACCTGCAATTACATACATTACATTATTATTGGATCACACAGTGATAATATTTATATTATATTATATGCGAAAGTGTGTTCGTTTGTTTGTCTTTCTTTCACGTTGGAATTGGAAGAGTAATTTTGCCACAAAATATCGAA
Source organism: Scrobipalpa atriplicella (assembly GCA_029255725.1). Classification (NCBI taxonomy): domain Eukaryota; kingdom Metazoa; phylum Arthropoda; class Insecta; order Lepidoptera; family Gelechiidae; genus Scrobipalpa; species Scrobipalpa atriplicella. Next base: position 1,898 of record JARACY010005976.1, read on the forward strand.
CTATCTACAGTAATTATTACAATTTTTTATATGCTATCGAAGTATCGATAGATTGGCAACACTAAAAACAGTTATATATTTTTTACTTGTATGACCTTACACACAAAAGTTGCTATATATAACATGTAACATAAAGGGTATATGCATCGTGAAATGTGTGAACCTACCCATGAAACTGAACAACTTTCCCAAAGGAACATAGGTCGAAATACCAAAGTAAAATTTTGACTTCCCATACTAAAATGCGCTATCAGCTGATGCATTTTGTATGGAAGGTTTTTTTTTTTTTCGTTTTTCCACCTATGTTCCTTGGGAAAGTTGTTCAGTTTCATGGGTAGATTCACACCTTTCTCGATGCATATATAATATTTAATAACAAAACATAAATAAAACAATGATTCATATAAGTACCTACCTAGCTACCTACCTACTTATTATGTATGTACTTATAATTTATCGTAATTATGGATTCGGATCGCCGACGTGGAAGTCATGAAGGCCAAAACGTTTACATGAATATCAGCTGAAACATTGTATTCCCACATATAGACACGCCCCTATCCCTTACGAGGCAGGCAGATCGTCAACGGCTAAAAGCCGTTTCAGCCACGAAAGATCCTCGGTACCTCTACTGAACATTTTACCATACACCCGGGAAGAAAACCAGCTGCTACGCTACATTCTATGTTTTTTATCGCTTTCTCTAAAATTGAATAATATTTCAATTTTATAATTGAGTAAATATGTTATTTTAAGCAATATTTCCCTTCCGTGCGGTTAGTTTAGGCCTATACAAGCCGGGGAATGATAAGCGGGTAATTTTAAACTGATAAATAAGCGACCAATACCATAAAAACCTATCTATCTATATATCCGTATTCGTACCTGTATTCAAGGAAAAAATATAAAATAGGAGTATAGCTATTATTATATTATATTGTTTAAATTTGATTGAAATAAGCAGTACCTGTTGTGTCTTTATTCCCTATGTAATTGTTCTGTGTATTTTTCTGTGTACAATAAATTGTTAAATTAAAATTAAATTAATTTTTTTTTTTTTTTTTTTTTTTTTTTTTTAAAATACCTCTTTATTGTCAGCTAACATTTTGATACAAAGACACATGCTGCCACTTCAAAATTAAATTGATTTTATTTTTTCCTTTTAAGTAATTTATCCTGAAATTAATTGCCTAATTAAAAAAAATATTTAAAATTCTGTCAAAGTGACGTATATTGCTTTAAATATGACGTACATTCTTAATAAATACCTTCACGATATAAATTAACAATGAGCAAAGGTCGATGTCCCTGGGTACTTCCCATTCTAAATTCGTTTCGGTCTTTGTAAACCACGTTGTGAAATTTCAATTTCATGGTGACACGAAATGATTTGGTTAGGAAACGGCAATTCGTCTGATTGTCCGATAGCAAATATGACCATTGCCATTGGGCTACATTCTCTATACTGGGTGGAAGTGACAGCTTCTCGCAACCTGCCCCCGTAATATGCAGCCGCGATAAGGCCGTGATAGCCATTATATCGCATCTATCTGTCAAAATGTATGGGAGTTTGACAGATTAATGCGATATATTCGTTATCGCGCGGTGGCGTAGGTACTACAGGGGCTAATAGGATAGGGTTTTATCAGTCAATAAAACTTTCTAGAAGAAATTAATTCGGAAAATAAAATATATAATGGCTTTTACATACCTACTAATTGTCTAATCGAATCAAAGTTTTTTTTTTTTTTGCTTTACGAAATATTTGTGAAAGCTGTCTTAGACGGTTTTGTCCAGTCTATTTTTATAGTACATTATGATATAAGTGCGGTGGGTTGATTATTACAGCTGAGGCGATATTGCTAGCCCGAGCCGTAGGCGAGGGCTACAAGAAAGCAGTGGCTGTAATTATCAAACCGTACGTATGTCGTACGACGTTTTATAACATATTTGCGAGGAAATAGCTAAAAAATTTAAACAGTACAGCGAAAAGAAAAAACGCGCGGAATAATTTTTACTTATTCACAAATTAGGATGCGCGCGCATCAACGCTTTCTTTTTTAAGCCATAGTACAAGAAACAAAAACCAGCCAGTACTACTAATAAAGTAAATTAATATTTTTTTGATTTTGTTACAGATAAATGGTTGTAATTTATAGTAAAAATTAATTAAATCAAAGAATTAAATGTTTATTTTATTATACTTTATCTCCCAAAGTTAATTTTATTTATAAAATGTTGACCACTTTTCTGCCATAAAAACTCTTTGCTAAGATTTAAAAAAGTACCGTTCGATAAACCGTGCGTTTTACCTAATTAAAAAAAAACTCGTGTGTTTTACAGCACTCGTGCATTTTACATTACGATTACGCACAAGTACGTAATAAGATACAATACAATATTGAAATTGGTGTAATAAGAGACCCTTTACGAGCAAATGTGTTATAAAAACAGTTTACTGAGGGTGCACTTATGATTTTGGTAGTTTATTTCACGAGTCCACTACGCGGTTTGTTTAGAAGTGGTGCCTGGGATGGTTCGCACACGAGGAACGTGAGAGTTTAACTAAGCAGTCTTCGAGATTTCTTTTCTATCTATTGAGTGGGTTTTTCGAGTCGACGACCGACCCGGTGTCAGATATTTTAAAACGCTAATAGCACAGCCAATAGGCCTCTGTCATGGTTCGTATGACGAGGACAACTATCAAAGACAGCGACCAGGACCGACAACTTAACGTGCCCTTTGAAGCACGGTAATTCTATTTCTTGCTACACAAGGCGACTTTATTCTGTAGAAAAACATCTCATTCCTACGGGAAAATTCTTGAAAACACGGGTAAAGCTGCGGCACGGTTCGAAAAGCTAATAGATTAAATCGTCACATGTTTCGATTCCCAGAAGCCATTTGTTTTATCAGAACATACGAGTACATTTGAGTGTTTATTATATTATATGAGTCAGTATTTTAATACTTTGTGTTACAATGGTACAATCCCTTCCATGCTGGACTGGGAGAGATAGAAAAACATAGAATGTGCCAATTGTGCCAGCTGCATCTCCTCCCGGTGCATGCTGTAAAAACCAGCTAAGGAATTCGAGGGTTTCAGTGTATTGTTATTTAAACGACGGGCTGACAACCCGTCACTATAGCAATATACATAATCATGAATGACCCTCAAAACTTGTCAAACGTGGCGGAACGACCTATGTTTAGGTCGTTTACGCTCTGCCTACCCCATTCGGGATAAAGGCGTGATTATATGTATGTATGTACAATGATTTACATTCGATATGTGTGCGCGAGTTATCTATACTTAATTATATTTAGGTTTGAGCATTGGGTTTGAGAGAATGTTTTAAATGTTTTTTCATCGTAACTGAAACACCCTCTAAACAGTTTAAAATAACTTCAAGTCTATTTGTACCTTTTTTGATAAATAACATATTTGTTAATCTATGCAATGCTATAGATTCGTAGAGGGCACGACTTAACTGAATCTTATCCCTTTCTGTTATCTCTCATGATAGAAAATGACAGGTATAGACTTATATTAGTTAAAAGTCGTAATTTTTGCAATTACGAATTGCTACCAACGTTTAGTATCATTAGACTTGTAATCTATTCTATGTTAACGACTTTACGTCCATGCATTGTTATCAACAATTTTTAGATAAAAATTACAAATAGAATTTAATTTTAACATCAATGTAAATGTTAACAACATGATTGATGAATGATTATTCTTATGACACTTTTACTGTAAAAGTTGAAGTTTGAGTCACGCTAAAACGGATGGACGATTTCAATAAAATTTAGCACACACAGGTAGATCTCGAATTACACAGAGGCGGGAAAATGGGCACGATTATTAGGGGTAAACAAGATTTTACAAAAAAATAAAACCACACCCGTCATTTTCCATATTGAGCGAATAGAAACGGATGGCAGTATAGACGGACTTATTATTGTATGCTCAAGACAGACAAGGACAGGTATTATTTAAGTTTAGGATTCTTGTTACCAAATCGACACCATTTTTTGATACTTACCAAAATTCATATGTGCGCCGTCGTTATCGTCTAGGGACTGGTAGATGTGTGTCTTAAAATCTTCCTTTATGCGGATAGTGTAGTTCAGCTTCCTGGGCATTGTCTCCCCGTCCATATTCTGAAACAGACGTGAGCTTAAATGATGGCCTGGTTCTGTATACAAATCTTTGTTAAGACTTTACCACTGCACTTTATTTTTACATATTTTTAATATTTAGTTAAAATATTATAATAAAAGCTTATTTTGAGGTTGAAGTCAGATAAATTATCCATGCCGAGGTAAATTTTAAATTGAGATATCAATATCATGCTGTAAGAATAAATAAGTAAAAGAAAGTATGGGGCCATAAAAAGCCAATGTGCAATTTTTATGACCCTTAACTGTATGGCTTTGGCATTATAATTACCTCAAATATGACGACAGCTACATCGCTTAATGTGTACGCCTGTATAAAGTTATTGATGGAATGTAGGCTATCATTGGAGAACCCAAAATAACCCCTTGTGTAAGTAGACATAGCTGAAGCTGAAATTAAGTTCATCATTTTATTTCACCATAATAAATCCTTACACTACTTGAGATAAGTTTAATAATCAATCTAATCTATATTTTTAGAAAAAATCTAATCAAAATCAAACAATATTTATTTTATTTTACAAAAAAATCTTATACTACTCAGATTGTTGGGGTCTCCTTTTAAGCAGAAATAGCCTGTGCCAGGACACACCAAATTCATAATGCATCAAATCATGGTTACACTAGCTATGCAATAAAAGAAAAAAATATCTTTTCCTAATTTTATTTGTACGGTATATAAGTTATTTTTTAAAATATATGGAATAGACTTACATTTGAGAGCAGTAAGACGATTCAACTTTAATTTCTTCCCAACTTCATCCATCAAATTACTGGCATAATTTGATTTCGGGGAATACAGTATCAAAGCCGGTGAATGGAACCTCTCAAATGAAACGGTATCCTGTAGAAAATTATATGGACTGACATTGAAAGGCATCTTCACATTGTAAACACTTAATATTTTTACTAATCAATGTAAATCTTGGCTTTCTACTATTTTTTTTATTGAAATATTTTAAAAATAAAAAGTTAACACTAGAATTAAGTGCACTAACTATGAAAATTTAATTCTGAAACAAACAGTTTGATTTGTATTTCAAAAAATAACTAAGTCTATTTTAAACTAAACTATCTATTTTTAACTACAAATTAAAAAACTTACAGTGTTGCGTATGGTCTCGCTTAAGTTCATATTCATCCGATTGAAATTAGTAACGGGCAATAATTGATGTTTTAAAACAGCCATTAGAATGAAGAAGAAACATGGTGATATCAGCTCACACGGTGTGGCTACGAACTTTATCTTACGCACAATGAGGTGCTTCCACATTAGCACCATGAACTGACGCATTTTGAACTTTTGAGACAAACCGGGTTCCACCAGCGGAGCTGAGTGGCTCCCTGAGCCTTCGGTCATCTATAATCAAATCATTAATCAAATCAACATAGGTGTATAGTAAATTTATTTAACATTGTGTTATCAATACGAACATGTATTTATTTCTTAACAACAAAGTATAATCTGTTTATAACAAAGTTATAATCTGCTGTTCCGAAATTTGAACGTCTCCCAAGTTGCAAAGAAAATACTGTTTATGGCCTGCAAAACATGTTGATTGTTGGTATTGATAACAATGTTAAAAAACTTACTATAAAAAAATGCTGACCATGTTTTAGGGCATAAATATAGCCATGAAATTGATCAATTTTTCCCTAAGGAATATACACCACAGGCAGTCCCAAACAAAATGACTTGAGCAGCCAGCACCATTTGTATGGAAAAACCATTTTTTACATATTTTTACCTATGTTGCTTGGGGGAAATTGTTCAGTCTGATGCCCTAAGGTCAACTAATTGTTTAACATATTGTATTGCTCATAAAACACATTCATCTGTTTGGTATTTCTCATACATACCCTTGCCATTTGTGGAAGATGTACTGACTGCCAAATGTTACTATCAACATTCACATGTACACTGAATACTATTTGTACGTGAGTTTTATAATATTTATATAGTTCCTACACAAAACCAAAACATTTTAGGCACTACCTTCGACGAAAACACTTCATGTAAATAATCGTTCCTTTTCAATGTATTTTGCTAACAATACAAAGCGCCAACATCTTTTTTAAGTTTATAAATCAGACAGGTAAAGTATATTTTTAGCCAATGCTTCAAAGATACGCGAACCTTCTAACATCACTATTACTAGAATTTAATTTCAAGAAAGAAAGTTACAATCGATAACTACAACCACTGACAAAGATAATATAAATACACTACGTTTTACCACTGAGTAAATAATCTTCCATACTTTATGGAACCCAATCACCCAATCAATGGAACCCTTCTCCCTTGATCCAAATATCACTACCAACCTAGCGAAATTAAACGTCATAATTGTCAAAATACTTCAGGGTAGCCAATAGCACAGAAGAATTAAGTACAGGAGTACGTTCAGTCGACCCAGTTCGATATTTATACCGATCGAATCTTATACTAGTGGGACGCACTGAACGTGCACCTAAGCCGCTGTCAGATAAAACTTCACTTCCGGTGCGCCTCTGAACGGGCCGGATAAAAATTAACCTAGTCGAAATTTCATCTGACAGGTGTCTCTGAACGGGCAGTATAATTTTTAACCTGGTTAAAATTCGATCGGCTAAGCGGCTCTGAACGTACCCCTGGAGTGCGTTCAGACGGCCAGTATAAATTGGCAAGATGGCCTACTTACTTAGGTACCGTACCACTGCACTTTTCGAAGTGTAAAATGCACCTTTAACAGAAGTTATGAACTCGATAAAAAAGTTAGTAGGTATTGCTGAAATTTCTTTAAGGCTTAGGTATTTAGTAAGTACCTATACAACGTGTAACAGAAAGGGTATATGCATCGAGAAATGTGTGAATCTACCCATGAAACTGAACAACTTTCCCTAAGGAACATAGGTCGAAATACGAAAAAAAAAATTAGACTTCCCATACTAAATACGCTATCAGCTCAGCTGATGCATTTAGTATGAAAGGTCACGATTTTTTTTTCGTTTTTCGACCTATGTTTCTTAGGGAAAGTTGTTCAGTTTCATGGGTAGATTTACACATTTTTCAATGCTATACTCCTTCTGTTACACGTTGTATAAAATAAAGGCATTCATGTATGTAGGAAACTGTTTTTCAATGTTCTTATTGTCTAGAATCTAATAAATGTATGTGCTGATGCCACCACCTTAGCACAAAAAATATCTTATTAAACTTTCCATAATAAATTAAAAAGAATTGATACTGTGTTGCTGATAGGATTTTGAATTTTTAGCAAAAAAAAAAATCGTATGTAACATATCTCTATCTGCAATGATTATACCTACCTATTCACAATACTGATTAAATAAAATAAAATATATAAATGTGTCAATGTGAATTTGGGCTTTTATTTAAAACACTAGGTAGGTACACTACTACAGGATTAACAGTCAGTCATACAAACAAACAGACAGACAGACAAACAAACCCTTTACTTTACATACATACATAAAATCACGCCTTTATCCCTAATGGGGTAGGCAGAACGAAAACAACCTAAACAAATGTCGTTTCGCCACGTCTGACAAGTTTTGAGGGTTATAGTTATAGATGATTATGTATATTGCTATAGTGACCGAGTGACGGGTTGTCAGCCTATCGCCTAAAATTGCAATACACTGAAACCCTCCAATCCAGCATGGAAGTAAGTGAGTGATGATTTCAACTTAGTATTTTACTTAAAATATAAACGCTAACTAACCTTGTCTTATTTCAACTTGTGTTATTAAACTTAATGTTATATGAAACTGTAAGTTGAAAAACATAATAATTAAGTTGTATTATTTTTAAGTACATAACTGTTTGTTTCTAAATTCAATAAATAAAATAAAATAAAGATAATGATGATGTTAGAAGTGGTACCAGGTGAACCTAGCAGGTGGCCCATAGGCAATGCGAGGGTAAAAATAACAGTAACTACGAGGGATGACTTTACATTTACACTAGCCCAAAAAATGTGGAACGCTTCACGATTTTGCGTGTCATCCTTGCGCAGGGGCCATGCTAATCTTCTCTGTATCGTTCCAATTTTAGTATATGTACTGCCGAAGCAAGTACACTTGCCTTGCCGAAACATTTCTATATATACCAATCACAGAAAAAACTTTAATACCGCGTTTTAGACCCTCACGCTTTGTATGAAGAAGTGCAGAATTTTGTTGTGGCGCCATCTATCAATTCTGCAACGAACTTATGACATTGCATGTTTTTTTGGCATGAAAGAAGATGAGGATTCCTGTCTGTTTAGTCCTTCTGTGGTCGGTGTGGTGTTGTGTGGCTCTTTTGAAAAGTAAAAGAAAACTTCGCGATCGAGAACTGAAAAACTTGGCGTTTTGTTATGCCCTTTCTTTACACCACAAATAGCGATATCGAAACGTAATTTTGGTAATCTGTGGTCGAGTCGTGACGTCATGACGTGACGACAAATGTCAACAATGTCAAATCAAATCGAATCGTATCCCATCACAGTTTTTGTCACGATAAATTTTATTATTTTTCAGTAATTTTCCAATATTCACGATAATTTTTAGTCATAACTGTGTTGTAAAATTGTTATTTACCTTCCATACTGAGCTACAAAACGTGTTTTGGTAGAAAAATGTCGCAGGAGACTGAAGAAATAAAGAACGGCGAAACAGGCGACTCCTCTGAAGGAAACCCTGAAAAACGCGTTGGCTGCGCTCATTACAAGCGCAGAGCCAAGTTTGTTGTAAGTATTTAACCTTTAAGAATCATTCCCAAACAATATTCAATGAATTTTCACCACTTACGAGTTGAAATCGCCTTCAAAATATCGATATCTATAATTATATTTTCACGGCGTAATATAGCGTATATCAAGTGATTTGCGGATTTAGAAAACAAAGAAAAGTCATCGTACGGTGTGAGAGTGCGCGTGGAGATATTTCCGACCGGATCCAGTAAGTTATAAAGGTTTTCAGGACTTTTACATGAAAATAACTCCCACAGTGTTATTGACCTCGAACTTGTGCCAGAAACTCAACGTTTCTCCTTAGTTGGCTGATATTAACCCTTTAAGGGGCTAAAACACTTGCCAAATTAACTGTGTCTCCAAGGCTTCGATAGATATTTATTTTATTACAATAGGCATTATAGATAGGCTAACCTAGATAAAATAATATGTTATTATGGCAAAAAAAAAATCCTGCTCCTTTTACGTTACTGAAATACCCCCTAAGCTATGGCACACAATTAAATTAACATCCTGTATATTATGGTAACTATACATAAGATAAGATAGGACTTACTATTACAAAGAAAGCTTTAAAATGTTGGCTCTTTATATAGCTGCTTGTTTCAATTTGTTAGTGTCTTTCATTATAAGTATTTAGAATTTAGAACCTTAGAGTAAATTATCTAGGCATGGAAAGAAGTAAGCTGAAAGTTTTTTTTTTTTTTTTTGCCTTACATTAATGCAACAATCATGTTCATTCATAACATTTGGTTTTCCCTCTTTCAACATTTGTACATCCAAGTAGTGATTTGCCTCCTCCCCCTGGACCATAACCGAGTAGTAATTTGCCTCCCCCTGGCGCGAAAACCTGGGTACACCCATGCATATTATGACTGGACTGCATTTTAAAATTAGTTTAAACAGAAATATTCCTCTATCAAGTAATACAGTATGTCCAAGAAGAAAAGGCAATTTATTTTACGGTGCGCAATTTTCAAGAGCTTAATACAATATGGAACTTCATTTACTATGAAAAAAGATAGACATTTCATTAGAAGAACGCAAAAATTCCATGCAGCCTGTCGCTTCTTACTACAAAAGACATGCATCTTCAAGCAGCTTTGCGCCGCCGTGTCGGGTCGCTTAACCGTGTGAACCGACCTTACTGAACCTATCTTTCGAGATTACTTTTTGAAAATTCTGGTTGAAAAAATAAGCCTGAAAGATTCATTGTCAATTCAATCCAATTTTTTTAATAAAATGGCTTCTATCAACAGAGGACAGGAGATTCATTGTCCATGATAATTTTACCTTCACAGACGCCATGTTGCAACAAGCTGTACATGTGCCGATACTGCCACGACGAGAACGAGCAACACTACTTCAACAGGAAGTCAGTCACGGAGCTGATATGCACCGAGTGTGATACCAGGCAGAAGGTGCAGGCCAAGTGCGAGAATTGTGGAGTTACGTTTGGGAAGGTAAGTGTATAAACTGAGGGGGGGTCGTATGTTGAATTGAAAACCCAATTATAAAGAAGTGCCTGGTTAATGCATGATTTAACTGCCTTTTTAGTCTAGTAGCCTCGGCTTTCAATCCGGAGAACAGGAGTACAAGTTTCACTGTACTCAAAGTTGATCATTTCGTAAAAAAAAAACCCGCAACCACTTGGCTCAAATTCCGTTCGTATGAATTGTGTGGTTTTAAAAATGTTACCAAAACCGTTCTAACTACCGTCGCGCCCAGTAACTAACGATACCGACCCACTCGCCATCAATTTATCTCTTATTCATCTGTTTTCTTCACCAGTACACCTGCCTGATCTGCAACCTATTCGACGACGAAGACAAGAAACAATACCACTGTGACGGCTGCGGCATCTGTCGTGTGGGTGGAAGAGATCGCTTTTTCCACTGCGAGAGATGTAACATGTGTCTGCCAGTGCAGTTACAGAGAGTTGGACATAGGGTAAGTTATTACAAGTAGTATTAAGAGTAATAGTACTTAGTATTACGAACTAGAGACCCTCCCAGGTAACACATCACAATATTTCAAAACAATTATATCTATCTATACTAATACTATTAGTGCAAAAGTAACTATATATGTCTATCTGTTTGCTGCTTTACCCCGAAAATTGATTAAATTTGGCAGGATCGGCAGGACGATAGATGTGATGCTGGGGCAGCTGTTATAGCGCGTGGCAGTATGTTATGAATCTAGGATCACGGAAATACATATTTAGATTTTCCTAGACATCAATGCATATTATGCAATATATTTGCCAGGATTCATTTAAACTAGAAAACTGATTTACGGATTACTAATTATTTCCGTCACATTGGACACGCTGTTCCATCATAAATAAGGTTAACACATTAATTCTGGAAAATATTGCTTCAGAACATCGTACATTAGTAAATAAAGAATTAAGGATGTTGTTGTTTAATATGTTTCTTGCAGAACGAAGCTAGTTTAATGTAGTTTATTTCTGATGATATCCTCAGTTCTTTAAGACTATTAATCATTTCGTTCAATACCTGAATGTTAATTTCCCTCCACAGTGCGTAGAGAACGTGTCCCGGTCGAACTGCCCAGTGTGCCTGGAAGACATCCACACATCGCGGATCCCGTGCCACATCCCGGACTGCGGGCACCTGCTGCACCGGCCCTGCTTCGAGCAGATGCTGCACTCGGGCCACTACGCGTGTCCTACGTGCCAGACCAGCATGATCGACATGTCTAATGTAAGCTAGAAACTAACATCAAAATATTTCATTTTCACTTGCGTTTTATTTATTTATTTATTTTTATTTATTTATCAATACAATGTATAATTACACAGGTTAAACCTAAAATACTATACAAGGAACGTTACATTAGTATTTAATATGTTGATTCGGTTTTCATGAAGTATTGATTTAGTTTTCTTTGAATGGAGTGTCGCGTTCTCTACACTCGCGTAATATGTTGATTCTTTCGTGAAGTGTCACGCTCGCAACCCTTGCGTAATATGTTGATTCAGTTTTTGTGAAATGTCGAGCTCGCTTCGCTCGCCTTAAGTATTTCATCTGTTTTCGTGCGGTATCGCGCTCGTAAAGTATTGATTTGGTTTTCATAAAGTAAAGTGACGCGCTCGCTACTCTCGCGTAATATGTTGATTCTGTTATTATGCAATGTCGCGCTCGCTTCGCTCACAAAAAGTACTTTTATTCTATTTAATAAGTAAATTTTATTTATTCACGGCTTTCTTTGTTTTATTGCAGTTATGGAGTTACTTAGATTCAGAGGTAGCAGCGACGCCGATGCCGCCAGAGTATGCCGACTACAAAGCTACTATACTATGCAAGGACTGTCATAAGGTTCGTTGCATGCATTAAAAAAAATGATGTAGATTGTATGATCCTTTAAAAAAATACATACATACATACATAAATCACGCCTTTATCCCTAATGGGGTAGGCAGAGCGAAAACGACCGAAAGGTCGTTCCGACACGTCTGACAAGTTTTGAGGGTTATTTCAGATGGTCATGTGTATTGCTATTAGTGACAGGTTGTCAGCCCATCGCATCGCCTAAATTGCAATACATTAAAACCCTCGAATCCCTTAGCTTGTTTTTACAGCATAAAAAAAATCTTGTAAACTTATTGTAATGTTTGTATTTCAGTTGTCTACAGTGAAGTTCCACGTGGTGGGTCTGAAGTGTTCACATTGCGGAGCGTATAACACTTGCCAGACCAATGGCTTCCACAAGTTAGTATCTCATATGTTTCACACGCGGTGTTTCATCCATCATTATGTGGACCTATCACCTTGCTTCCATGCTGGAATGGGAGTGATAGAAAAAACATAGAATGTGCCAGCTGCATCTCCTCCGGGGCATGCTGTAAAAATCAGCTAAGGGATTCGAGGGTTTCAGTATTGTAATATAGGCGATGGGCTGACAACCTGTCACTATAGCAATATACAGATCTATCTGGAATAACCCTCAAAACTTGTCAGACGTGGCGTGACGTGACCTAAACATAGGTCGTTTACGCTCTGCCTACCCCATTAGGGAGAAAGGCGTGATTATATGTATGTATGTATGTATCTCATTATGACAATGACGACATAAATGACGTTACGTCTGTATTTCATATGTTTGATAACTTAATATATTTTTAGCAATTTTAATATGACTTCTCTGTGAAGTTTGTTTAGTAAAGTAGTTTTTATTGAAGAAATAAAAAATTGTCTTTCATATCCAGGGACTCTGGCACCAGCTCTGCCGGCTCGGAGAATGCTGATTCCTCGACGTCTACATCAACGTCTACCAGTAGAAGTGGTTCCTCATCAGCCACCTTCTCCGAAGCCAGCTCCAGGGAGGAACGACCGCAGCAGGTGAGACATTACACATCAGGGTTTATTCTAGCTGTTGCAGGAACTTATCTATGACAGAGGTTTATTTTCCTCTAAGCTATGGCACGCAATTAAATTAACACCCTGTATAACCTATCATCACTTATGCTCGATTGTTTATGTTCAATTCAATCATACTTTCCATCATGTAAAACTAGGAGATAAATCCTGTACAACTTTATTTTGGAGTAATGTATTTTTAATACTTTTCAATAATTTATTTTTATTTATTTATTGTTTAGGTAATCAACAGCTTAATGTGTATACATCAATTGTGTTTTTAATAAACTATGGTAATAGCTAAGCCAATAACAGACTACCCCTACTTTGTTACAAACAAGTTGTTGTCAACAAAAGAGAACAAACGATTTGCATTTCGTTACTTATACAAATAAAATGTTAAACAAAAAAGTTAAACAGTAATTTTGTTAAATATGTTAACTACGAAATAATGTTTTTTTTTTTTTACAAAAATGAAGTAATTATATGAAAGTATCTAACTATGTTTGCCAATTCGAGAAGGAAACCACCATTTTGTAATAATATTCCCTATATTAGTTGCAGTCGGAGGCTACGGACGAGCTGCCCCGTGCCAACCCTCTAGACGAGCCGCCGCAAGCCTGACCGCGGGGCAACACTAGTCGACACAACGACCAGTGACAAAACACCTTACCCGTACAGCATGCTTGATTGACACGGCTTCTTACTGGTAGAGTACTGGTGTAATGGAGCCATAGAAGTGGAACGACGGTTATAAAAATGTACCTAGGGGGTGTTAAAAAAAATTTGCTTTTCCATACAAAATGACCACCGCCATCAGACAATTTGTATGGAAAAGCAAATTTTTTCTTCATTTCCTGGAGAAAAAAAACCTGAAGATAGTGGTTTAGTTTCATTGACTAAGCAACCCTAATCAGTTTGCGGGACGCTTTCCCTTACACCCGGTATAAGGAGAGTAGTACGGGATGGATATTCACGTGATATTCAATAAATCAGTTTAAAAAATAGTGTCATGTCGCTACCGTAGTTTATGACCTCCCGTTGACCTCGTGACATGCTCTATCTCGTCAAATACCGATATAATGCAGTATCGGTACCTATATACCGGTATTCAAAAGAAATACAGAAAAGAACTTGTCATAGTAGAAATATTAATTGAAAATATTGAGCTTGTGTGTTTATGCTCAATAATAACGCGATATAATACACTAATAATCAGTGACGAATTAGTATTAGGTAGTTAGTGACGAGTTGGTTTACGAATATTTGTATTGAAATGAAACAATTTTACTTGCAATAAATGTGTTTATAATCAAAATAACTCATCGTGTCGTCATCCATGTGTAGACAACATTTGAATTATATTTTTTTTTGTGACAAGGCAATGTTGCTACTTTAAAAAATTGCATTGGACTTTTCGAAATAAGTTTCGGCATAAACCAGGTTTTTATTGTTTTTACGAAGAACAAGGCGGAATAAAGAGAAGGAGACATTTAACACCAAAAATATAACACAAAATTGTCCTACAACATTTTTTGAAGTTAAACTTGTGAAAATTCTTTTAAATTTTTAAGGAAATTTCAAGGTCGGGTGCTCGGCATACACGCTATATTTTTTGTATTCCATACGTAACAAATCCCTCCATTTTCTACAGCGCATAAATATTTTACTTCAAGTTGTTTTATATGTGTTATAAATTGGCTATGTACATTTATCCTAAGAGTTCTGTCGTATATTTATTAATTATATAATGAACCTATTTATATTTCTATTTAGTGGCCACTTTGGTGAACTTTTAGCACATTTGCAATACAAAGTTTTTTTGCTTAGTGTGAATTATTGTATTATGGATTATAAAATGGAGAATTAGTTGCAATTCTCGCAAAACGCAAAATATTCATGAAAATGTTTGTATTTCAGGCACAATTAATTTAAAACTGATGGCGCCACGTAACTCTCCTAAAAAATCTTTTCGTAAATTTTTTTCTCTTAATAATATTAGTAGTGATAGATACATAGTAATAGCGTAGCAGATTGGTCAGAAGTTGTTTGGCAGCTTGAAAACTCTGACAACAGGGTTTAACAGACTGATAACAGCTACAAATACGCAAGGTTAATTTTTTATCTAAATTCTGTTCAGATGCATCTTTCCGACACCAATGTTATATTGATATTACTTTAGACTAATGAAGTAAGATATGCTGTGATGTGTTTCCAACCAATAATATAAGAGCATTCGTATGTATAATTAGCTTTGATTATTGTTAGTATTTAAGCAAATATCGTGGCAACTACATTCAATACCACTTGAGATATAACTATGTGTAAGAAAAGCACTTATACAGGGTGTTAATTTAAGTGCACAAAGGAGCACTTACAAAAATATTTTTAGAATTCCTACTCTATTTTTATTTTACTTCTCCATACAATATTTCATATTGTATTCACCACACCGATTCGATCCAACATGTATGGGGAAGGAAGGCAAATTTTTTAGTATAGTAAGTACTATTTAATCCAAATTAATATTTATACGCTCCTTTAACGTAGTAAACGTTAATATAATTTAATATTATTTGAAATTGTAGAGTCAGTAGAATCATCAACTCACTTAGTGCAAGTAAATTAACACCCTGTATATTTTGTTCTTCTCTTTCATATAGGTTTATTTCTTTCGGTCAGTATAGACTGATGGGAAAATTTATCTAAGGCAGCTAAAGGGCTTTCTAATATAGATCTGTTTGAGGGACATTCCAAAACGGTAGAAAATTTTGGTTTGAGAGGAAATGAAAAAAAAATTGTCATTACATTTCGTTAGCACTAGGAATAGTACTTGAAAAGCTGACCAAAAATAAAGACTTATTTGTTTTTTTCATCATAAGAGGTGTGTTGTCCACTTTTGGATCAATACAGATATACAACTTTTTGGGTAAAGTTGTTCAGTTATGTCATAGTGGTCATAGTCATATTAAAATTGCAGTTATGGAGTTACTTAGATTCAGAGGTAGCAGCGACGCCGATGCCGCCAGAGTATGCCGACTACAAAGCTACTATACTATGCAAGGACTGTCATAAGGTTCGTTGCATGCATTAAAAAAAATGATGTAGATTGTATGATCCTTTAAAAAAATACATACATACATACATAAATCACGCCTTTATCCCTAATGGGGTAGGCAGAGCGAAAACGACCGAAAGGTCGTTCCGACACGTCTGACAAGTTTTGAGGGTTATTTCAGATGGTCATGTGTATTGCTATTAGTGACAGGTTGTCAGCCCATCGCATCGCCTAAATTGCAATACATTAAAACCCTCGAATCCCTTAGCTTGTTTTTACAGCATAAAAAAAATCTTGTAAACTTATTGTAATGTTTGTATTTCAGTTGTCTACAGTGAAGTTCCACGTGGTGGGTCTGAAGTGTTCACATTGCGGAGCGTATAACACTTGCCAGACCAATGGCTTCCACAAGTTAGTATCTCATATGTTTCACACGCGGTGTTTCATCCATCATTATGTGGACCTATCACCTTGCTTCCATGCTGGAATGGGAGTGATAGAAAAAACATAGAATGTGCCAGCTGCATCTCCTCCGGGGCATGCTGTAAAAATCAGCTAAGGGATTCGAGGGTTTCAGTATTGTAATATAGGCGATGGGCTGACAACCTGTCACTATAGCAATATACAGATCTATCTGGAATAACCCTCAAAACTTGTCAGACGTGGCGTGACGTGACCTAAACATAGGTCGTTTACGCTCTGCCTACCCCATTAGGGAGAAAGGCGTGATTATATGTATGTATGTATGTATCTCATTATGACAATGACGACATAAATGACGTTACGTCTGTATTTCATATGTTTGATAACTTAATATATTTTTAGCAATTTTAATATGACTTCTCTGTGAAGTTTGTTTAGTAAAGTAGTTTTTATTGAAGAAATAAAAAATTGTCTTTCATATCCAGGGACTCTGGCACCAGCTCTGCCGGCTCGGAGAATGCTGATTCCTCGACGTCTACATCAACGTCTACCAGTAGAAGTGGTTCCTCATCAGCCACCTTCTCCGAAGCCAGCTCCAGGGAGGAACGACCGCAGCAGGTGAGACATTACACATCAGGGTTTATTCTAGCTGTTGCAGGAACTTATCTATGACAGAGGTTTATTTTCCTCTAAGCTATGGCACGCAATTAAATTAACACCCTGTATAACCTATCATCACTTATGCTCGATTGTTTATGTTCAATTCAAT
>JARACY010005977.1:0-19452 GCA_029255725.1 Scrobipalpa atriplicella
CTTCAAGTTGTAAATCATATTGTTGATCTAAACCCATGTAGCTGTCACTCATTATGTAGACTGTGTAAATGATGCGCCCTGTAAATACAATAAGAACTGTTGTTAAAGTTTTGCCATGAGATGAAAGAAATACTTCCCATTTTCTAGATTTTTTTATCAATTTTTTATTTTGTGGACTTTTTCAACTACCGCTAGAAGAGATATGGTTTATTCCAAAATGACTGCTACTAAATATAGAAAATACTTTTGCCTTGCAAAAGCTAACGCGTAAGATTCATATGTGTTGTTTCGAATGTATGGTAAGGTAAAGATATAAGAACGCGTTTACTTGTACACTTAACTAAATCTCATCTGTTGCTGCTGGGCTGTAAATAACTAAACCACTACTACCACTACTAGTCTTAAAGACGCCCTTACCGGTCTCCGATGGCGGGTAGAATGTGATCTGAGCGGTGCCTCTCGGCGGGACTCGTTTGAGCGCGTTTAAATCTCCGTACTCGACGGTCCCGAGCGTGATGAACCAGCCCTCGTTCTTGCTTCGCGGGAACCGTGGGCAGTACACCGCGTTTTTGCTGGCCCCACGGCGGCGCATCTCCACTATCAACACGTATTCCTGTGGATAAGATGTTTTGTATAAAAAGTGTATTATATCGAGAGATGTGAGGTTGATATACTGTTACTCTGTTTTACCATATTTAATGAGAGATAACATATTTAGACCTTCCATCCTTGTAGAGGATACTCCAAATAAAACTCTGGGTAATCTTCTCGTTCACTTATTTATTTGTAGTTTCGTTACATTGGGGTAGGTACACTAACCCTAATCTTCGCATTCACAAATTTATTTGTAGATTCGATACAATACATAGGTTCACTAGTTACAGTCAAGCCAGTAGAAAGTGGAATGGCGGACAATACCGAGCAGTGCGCGGAGTCCAGGGTGCGGGCGGCAGGGCGGCCCATCAGTATTTGTTTTATCATATCATGACCAGCGGTCATGATAGGGAAAGTAAAAGAAACACTCAGTTCAAGGTATGAATATATAAAGAGTCAGAAATGATCAAATACAGACACACACGATGTAGTAAAACTAAGCCTAAGCATTAATTTAGTAGGGCGTGCGTCACTGTACTACAGTTTAGCATAAACAATCCTGATAGTATGAACGATTTGGTCAAAAATATTCCTGCAAGTTTTCAATACTTATACAAATTATAATGTGTACAAAACAAATGGTATCAAACCTGGTCAGCGTGTACTGGTATCCATTCGTCTCTCTGGGGCGGCTGCCTTATCAATTTATCCTGTTCCTGGTCAGAGTCGTACCAAATCCCACGGATCGATAATTTGATGTCTAATGTTGGAAGGTCGCATATTACCTGAAAATCAAAACTTGTAAATGCGAAGCGAATGCATATTTACTTACGTTTTTTTTTTTTATTATATTAGGTACGATAAGAAATGAGTATTTTTTACTTTAATGACTTACGGTATATATCTGTTCAATCTGATTCTCATCGAACTCCCTTCTCAGATACTTGGCCAATAGTTCGTAGTTCTTCATACAAGCTACTTTTAGGCCGTTCAAAGTGGTGCATGGCTTGTTAGTGTCTTTGGCCATTTGCGAGAACATGTATAAGTGTTGGGACTCCACATGGGGTAACGCGGTGAGGGGGGAATCTGTGTGCCATCGCGCCTGAATGATGCACTGCATCATCATCTGACAGGATAAGCTTACGGCAAGCCAACCGTTTTCTGCTGATGTGTCTATCATAGCCTGTGAAATGAAGAATAATGTAAACTTTTTTCTGATAGATCCGGAAATACCGAAGAAACTCGAATTTCACGCGATGCGAATTCACAGCGATTATTCTACTTTTTGGGCCAGTTCCCACCGGGAAGCGACGCGACGCAACGCGGAGCGTAGGTACTGTTCAAGAGCGCGATATATTATTACAACTTTTATTAAAAAATAGACATTACATTGATAGAACCTGAAAATTCACTTGTACACCTATTATAATCTTCAAATAGCTTCGCGTCGCGTGAACTGACCCTTACACATGCCGCACACTGACCTGAATGATCCTGATGGTCTGATCGAGCACAGACTTGGTGTCTGTCAGGTAGTCAGTGTTGGGGAGTACCAAACGAGACATGTGCGCTTGCAGCAACAGGAAAGCCTTCACATTCGACGAGTCGAGAGTCAGCGCGTCCACAGGCAAGCGACATTGTTGGGACAATTCGCTGAAAATATTTGCTTATGACATTAACTAGTCCTATGAACATCCTACGGTTTGGAAACAATTTAAATTTATTTAATTTCATCCTTTTTTTTACCGCGAGAAAGTACCTACATGTGCAAGGCAAAGTAAGTATTTTAAATTAAAACCATTAATTATTAGAAATTAAAATTCATTCAAAGGTCATAGCAAAATGCGCAAAATCCGAATTCGGATGTTAAGGCTGCCACGGAAATTGAATCCCATCAAATGGTAGTTACGTTTTCATTTTCAAACGGTAGTAAGACCAAGCTTAACCAAAAGTTGTACACATAAAAGACATTTTGGGAAAAGGACATTTTGAGAAAAGGTCATTATGAGCTGAGACGATATTCAATTGCAACATATCCATGTCTCCAATCAGTTATGGTTTGAAAATATTAAACATGAACAAAATGAGACCGAAAATACGTTTTTGCGTGAAATCGCCTAAAATTTATTTTATCTCTAATCCTGTACTTACTTGGTCAATATTCTCAAACCAAAACCAAAAGAAACACAGATAGTTGTACTTTGCATTTGGTTACGTGTACAAAGTTTGGTTAAGATCGGTCCTACAGTTTGAGAATGAAAGCAAAACTACGTTTGCATGGAATTTCGTAACTCCGAGGAAGCCTTAGGTCGTAGTAAGTAAATAAACTACCACGAAGGACCTGTTGCTCATATCCTGGGAAAAATTCTGTCATATTTGCTCATTTCGCGATCTGGCATTTCGCCAATAGGTACCACTCCGCGGAATGATCGTTTTACATACCAACCAAAATCCCGAATTAGGATTTTGTGCGTTTTGCAATGCACAATCTGCGAAATGTCCCTTTTTCGCCCAGTAAGCGAATTCGGGGTTAAAGCGTAACATATCACATAACTGTGAAAAATAGCGTTGCTATAGGTAACAAAATCTAAAATTGTTTTCAAGCTTCTAGTTAGAACACATTCCTCATATCACAACTTGTAGATTGCAATTTACAATATTCCAAGTATCGCCCGGCCCGGCACAAGCTATTCCTGCATAAGCTCGAGCTGTATCGATTTACGTCACGGTCACGATCACGACCTACGTGTAACCTTCAGCGAACTTCAGTCAAATGCAGTAATGCACTCGTATATTTATTATTATACAGCCTTTCAGCGAGCTTATAGAATTTTGGCTGTTGCTTTACTAAATGATCATGATATACTTAGTTAGGCCCGTATTTATAATCAGCTGTTGAGAGTTTGTATCAGAAATGTCATCTTAGTAAAAAACGGCCTGTCAAATCCGCGTTTCATAAATACAAGCCTAAAAGTAATGTTTTGTTTCACAAGTAGGACATAATATGTTGTATTTTATGTACAACAAGACTCTATTTATGTAGAAAATAGTAGGTACGGTGGCACCTTTTCATCACATCCCTTACGAGGAAGGCAGAGCGTAAAACACCTGCTAAAAGGCGATTTCGCTACACCTGACCCAATTTTAGTTCGAAATAGGTATCGCAATAGTGACAGGTTTTCAGCATTGAATCTCGAAATCAGCATTTCAGCATTGAGTCTCTGACTTGGGAGAAGCAGCTGGCACATTCTATGTTTTACTATCGCTCCCAGTCCAGCATGAAAGATCTAGAGGTACCAATAACTGGTGGAAATAGTTTAAAGTGCCCCAGAATTAAGAGAAATGTTTTATCGAGATGAAATTAATCAATACCGTGTCACGGCAACAGCAGGGGAAGGGGGGTGAAGTAGTGCATAGAGCGCAGGCAAAGGTATCCTGGATGGAGCCTAGCCTAGGATTTCTAAAAATAGCTGGGTGGGTAGTTTCGTGTACGCATGCTCTTTATCGATTGCCGAACTCCGAACCTTCCAGAAACTGTTTTAGCGAAATCAAACAGCAGCAATATTCACGCGATTGAAATATCCAAGTAGAACTAGAAATCTATGCTTTTGAGTTTATCGGTAACAAACACTTCATAATTTTTCTTTATAATATTAGTGCAGAAGAAAATAATACACTACCTTATTTAATACACTACATAACATATACACTACGTTAAATAAAAAGATAGATAGAAAAATATCGTTGTACCCAATCGGAAAAGTGGCGTATTCTATTCCTCACATTTATCGGCTAGCAGTCTTAACTGCAGATCAAGGGCTGGCATGTTGCTGGCAGTGGGCCCTTGTACTTTTAGCTAAACAGTAGTCTAATATAGGCTAAATTACGTGATAGACAGAAAATATTATACCCGTTCAGTACATCCTCGTTGTGCCTGACCGGCAAAGTCACGTATTCCTCACAATAGGGAATAATCATGACTTTTTTAAAATTATGAGTAAGAATTATTGTCACCATACAAAAATAAACGTGAAAGAATTTTTACAAGATACTCATTAGTTTACGAGTCGTTGGTAAAAAAGAGAGATCCGAACTGTTTTGTGACGTCACATAACGGGACCGCCATACTACTTCCATATAAAATGTCGTTTTGAAGAGAGGGATAGATATACTAGATATATGATGGTATATCTCAGTGATTTTTTAATCAATTTCATTTCTGTTTTTACTGTAGTTATTATAATTTACAATATTTTTTGTAAACAAGTTCAGATACGGTTAATATTTTGTATGACTGTTCTCTATTGGCCAGTAGTCTCAACAGCAGGTCAATGGGCATGTACTGGCTGTGGACCCTAGCTAGTATAGCCAAACAGTAGACTAATATAGGCTAAATAGAGAGACAGAATAAAACATACCCATTAAGTACATCTTCGTTGTGCCTGACCGGCAAAGTGGCGTATTCCTCGCAATCTGCTAGCAGTCTCAACAGCAGGTCAATGGGCATGTTACTCGCAAGGTTAGCGCTGAAG
Source organism: Scrobipalpa atriplicella (assembly GCA_029255725.1). Taxonomy (NCBI): domain Eukaryota; kingdom Metazoa; phylum Arthropoda; class Insecta; order Lepidoptera; family Gelechiidae; genus Scrobipalpa; species Scrobipalpa atriplicella. The sequence goes on from JARACY010005977.1 coordinate 5,127, forward strand.
TGCGCCATAGTTTTGTACGATAAGTAGTAATAAGACGCGATGCGACCCATCCACGTGCAGTGTACTGTGCGTTCGTCCTTATGAAACAGATAATTAATAATAAGTGTAACAAATTGCTGACTGTATTTAGGGTCTGATACTAACTTGAACCATTATTCCAAAAGGACATAGTGAGGTGGTAAATCGTCATTGCGACTTTAAAACCTTTCATGTGTGGGTTTATTCAAAAGTAGTATTTTGAATAGTATCTATCAATAAAAGTAAAAAAATATATATATAAACATATATTCACGCCTTTATCCCTAATGGGGTAGGCAGAGCGTAAACGACCTAATCAAAGTTCATTCCGCCACGTCTAACAAGTTTTGAGGGTTATTCCAGATAGATCTGTATATTGCTATAGGGACAGCTTGTCAGCCCATCGCCTAAATTACAATACTAAAACCCTCGAATCCCATAGCTGATTTTTACAGCTTGCCCGGGAGTGGATGCAGCTGGCACATTCTATGTTTTTCTATCACTCCCAGTCCAGCATGGAAGTTAAAAAAATATTGTGACTAAAATTATATTTTAAACTAAATTATTATTTTGACTAGGTAAACACATAAGCCTTGAATTCGTAAAGACGATATAATCCTTACCTCCTCGATCTCAATACAGCCGGCCTGCGCAAGAGTGTCGAGCGATCCTTGCACAAGGTACGATAAGTAGTAGTTGACGTGCTCCGGCTCCAAACTCTCCAGGTTGTAGTACGAAGGGTTCTTGAGCAGACGACGGAAGAAATACGTCCACGTCATGTAGTCGATAATGTCCTGTTTCGTTTGTACTGTGCCTGGAGGGACAAATATCGCAATATTAATATTCTGGGTCAACTGAGCTTGTAGTTCTCGGCAAACATCTTGAGCGTTGAATGGCGTAGTGGGGTAAAACTTGCGCATCTTAAAGGGCACAGTCAAGGTTTTCAAGATTTTTGCCAGGATCTGTAGCTGTATTTATGTATGAATTTGTAATGTTCTTATGTAGTTAGAAAAATGCTGAAGCTAAAATAATGGTTATGCATCTTGTGATTGAGTAAATAATTTACTTAGGATTTTGTATTGTTTTCAGTAGGGCTAAGATACGCGTCTATAGTACGGCTGTTAAGAATCAAAATCAGGACAAAGCTTGCACTTTCGCGTGATGGGTTGAATTAGTCTCAGACTAGTTGTACACGTCCTAAGGTAACTTTTGAGATATGTTGCCCTGGTGGGTACACTCTATGGGTCTGCAGGCAGGGTCGGTTAGGTTACAATATAGGAGCAATTACAGTATTTCAATTATATAGGAGTGGTGCTCGAACAAAGTTTGGAGCACACCCTGGTCAAATTCACATCGTGGTGAAAAAAATCCAAAATGGCGGAAAACAAGATGGCCGCCATACAAAATAAAAAGTCGAATATCTCCTAAACGATGAGAGATAGATGGAGAGTGCTCGAATAAATGTTACAGAGAATGATAGTGGGTAACTTCTGGTGATCACAAAAATCCAAGATGGCGGATCCAAAATGGCGCCTGATATAAAAAATGCTCCGATCAGGCTGAAATTTGGCTGGTGAGAGGTTATTGAAGTACTAATTCAATTGGAAAACGTTGGATTTGAAAAACGAACTATCAATATCGAATTAGTACTTCAATGACATCTCACCAGCCAAATTGCAGCCTGATCCGAGCATTTTTTTATCAGGCGCCATTTTGGATCCGCCATCTTGGATTTTCGTGATCACCGGAGGTTACCTACTATCATTCCCTATAACATTTATTCGAGCACTCTCCATCTATCTCTCATCGTTTAGGAGATATTCGACTTTTTATTTTGTATGGCGGCCATCTTTTTTTCCGCCATTTTGGATTTTTTTCACCACGATGTGAATTTGACCAGGGTGTGCTCCAAACTTTGTTCGAGCACCACTCCTATATAATTGAAATACTGTAATTGCTCCTATATTGTAACCTAACCGACCCTGCCTGCAGACCCATAGAGTGTACCCACCAGGGCAACATATCTCAAAAGTTACCTTAGGATGTGTACAACCAGTCTGAGACCCATTCATCCCATCACGCCAGTTTGCAAACTTTTCCGGCTAACAGCCGTACTACTAGTCTAGACTAGACTTTTTCCTTCGCATTATCTTATATCTTCCGTCATTGCGCACATCACAAATCACAATGAAAAAGTATACCTAGGTGTTGTTCATAGTAAGTTCAGCTCTGCTGGTTTAAACTGTTGATGATAACAATATGTGACGTTCCAAGTACAAAGGTACCTTAGGGTTTTGAGTTATAAAAATTTGTATTCAAAAACCCTCCATACCGTACCTTTTCAGGTGAAATGTCACAATAAGAAATGAAATGTACCAGCAACGATTTCTGCGTTCAAATGGTCCGGCAGCACGTTCAGCAAGCTGGACTCTATCGGGAACGGCTCGTAGAAGAACTTCTTGTAGAAATTCTTCTTCTGATCGTGGCAAAGCACCACAGCTACTCCGTGGTTGTCGTACTAGGAAAATAAAATACCTAAATATTACTATTAATGTAAAGAGTAAAATTTGTTGAAAATAATAATAATAGTACTGCCAATCCATTTTCGGTGACGGCGGTCCAACTCCTTGAGATCAACCATCTGCGCGGGACTTAGTTTTTAGTGAGAGAGAGAGAAAGGTGCACTCTCTATTCTTTCAATCTCTTATTCTGATGGTACAGACCACGTACAGACTGGCTGACACGACCAGAGATAAATCAATCGCAGGGCTAAATATTTACATGCCCATCTGACAGCATGGATGATATTACTTTTCAGACAATCAGGCTGACTGATCACAGCCTACAATGTTCTAAACAAACTAGAAACAACAACTAACTTAAGCTTAGACCGCTAGACCACGGAGGCAGTTTTGGAAAAAATACTTACTAATAGTGCGAGTATAGTAATGTGAACAAATATACCTGTGGTCGGCCAGCGCGCCCCATCATCTGCAGCACATCGGTGATGGGCATGTCGACGTATCTCTTCTGCTTCCCGTCGTAGTACTCCGTGCCCTTGATCACCACCAAGTGCGCGGGGAAGTTCACGCCCCACGCGAGGGTGGCTGTGCAGATCAGCACCTGCAGGAAATTGATTTAAAATTAAATACTAAGTGGGTGACAAACAAGCGTACGGCCCATTTTTTGAGGATTTTTCGCGGGCAAGACTTGAACCCTGCGACCTTTGGAATGCCGTTCCATCGCACTGCCAACTGCACTACCGAGGTGGTGCTTGACTATTGCATTTGTATTTCTGATCCCAGTCCGCAGAGCGTATTTCAAACGCATTGGTACACAACATGTATTTTAAACCGGATGTCGTCGAGGTCAATCAGCCCACAAGGAGCTAAATATTGAAAATGTCAATTGGCCGACAGGTCGTACAGACTGCGAGCTCAGTCCTTGCAATTTTGTAATGTCGATGTCCAGATAAAAAAAAACAAGGAGATGAATTTAATTTATAATTATATTATCTTCTTCTTCTTCGTCGTTTCCTTATGTTTAATTATATTATATTATAATTAATTAATTATATTTTATCGAAGAGAAATGAGAAATTAAATGTTCGATGCAGGCAGGGCTTGAATATTTGATTTTATATTTATAGCACTGTGATTGTGAGTATAAAACATCCCAGAAACAAAGTAAACCATGTTCTTCATATTTTAAATCTTTATGTAGAAGTACTCTAATATAGAGTTCTTGTTATTTATTTGAGATAAGGCTTTAAATTTGTATAACTGTTGACTGGATAGAAGAAAAAGACAGGTTAGACCACAACACAGGGTAGCGGCGTGGCGCGGCACAGCGTGACAAAAGATTTTTTGTATGAAAATGTATGAGACTTATTGCACTGCAGCGGCGCGACCTGCGCGGAAAAATACTGTCAAAATGTATGAAATGTGTGCAGTGCAGTTCTAGTGCGGTCTAACCTTTAGTTGGCAGATATTGCAGTATAATGCACTCTTGGGTCTTTAGTGGTGCTCATTGACGCATCTCGTCTATTGTGCGGGCGATGTGGCCCCGAAACAATCTGCATCTTGAATAGTATAAAGCAAGATTTATACCTGCTAGGATATGATAGGTATGCAAGTAGTTAGTAGGTGTGTGTCAAAAATGTCAAATGTTTAAAATGACAAATGTCGAAAATGTCAAAATACTTTATAATACTATGCCTCAATCATTTGCATAGTTACCTTCGATATCATTTGATATTTTTTCTATTAGCTAGGTAATTTTAGTCTTTAATTTTTATACATAGAAGTTTCACTTCTGACTGTCGGCACGCACGCTCTTTTTTTATTAAACTCCAGTTAGCATAAAATGGGTGATTTTTTGGCGAGTGAGTTCACTTTACACTAAATAATGAGTCGCACGTCATTCGTTGATTCCGTGGCCTCATCTTGCGTTGATCTGTCGAAATGGAGGTACTGCGTTAGATTTATCATTTTGTTTTTTATAGTGCAGTGTGTGGACGCTTTTGAGTTGTGTTAAGTACTCTAAAACTCGATGTTTTCAACAACTTTTATGAATTTTGAGTGTGTGGGAATAGTTGCCTACATTTTTAAATTTGGATTCCAGGTTGGTGGCATTTTCTGATAATACTTAAAGACTTCAATGATGGACTGGGAGCGTGAGATAAACGGACTGTTCCAGCTGCTTCTCTACCCGGACATAATGTAGAAGTCAGTAGAGCGAAACGAGAGTTTCACTGTATTGCGATTTAGGCGATGGGCTAACAAATCACCACTATAGCAATACACAGTTCGTTCTTTCTAAAAATTAACCTCAAAACCTTGATGCTCTGCCTACCTCGAAAAGGATACAAGATTATGATACACACTTTAATGAATCTTCCCTGTCACACTTGTAGAACGACTTATATGCAACATAAATGCAGTCAAAACGCCCCCTTCTCCTTCTCTCCGCTTCCTATCCTATATTTCCTCTCCTTCTGCTTTTGTAATATTTGTTAGCGCACTAATTTAAATTATATCTGCTATACCACTAGACTAGAGCTACAAATTAAATATTCTTTTAAGCGTCATATGATCATAACACAGGCTTCAATAGAATGCTTAGCTTGATCATTGTTTGCAATCTCGAAATAAAGTTTGAGTTACTTTATAAATTTTGTCGTACATATACTTATGCGGGGTGTAAGGGGTCCCAACTAACATATTTCGGGACCTAAGCCAACCTCACCTGCTCGCGGTGCGTCCATTCTTACTAAAAACGTCACTGTTTTTCCAAGTATACGAGTACATGTGCAAAACGACCGCATACGTACCTGTATCTTCTGATTAACAAACAGCTCTTCGACAGTGGAGCGATCTTTCTCATGCAGCCCGGCGTGGTGGATGCCTATTCCGAAGGCGAGCGTCAGTTTGAGGTTCGATTCCCGGATGTTGGCCAGAATCTGTTCCATTTCACTCTCCTGCATGTGGAGCCATTGCTTCGGATTTTCCTCTGCGGCTAAGTACGCGATGAGGTCTAGTGCTGTTAACCTAGGAAATGAAAGATAATTATGTTAGATTAGGTCATCGTGGTTGCCTCAGATAACTGAATCAGGCCTGGCTTATTCAGCATTTTAGGTATCAAACCGGTTGCCGCCTGCCCTACAATCGTCTGCCTCTCTTTACTTTGAATTGTGTCAAGTCGACTGACCCTAACACGTGTTATTGTGTGCAAAATCTTGAGTGATTAGGAGATTTCGACTGCGTTACGCGTAAGATATAATTGTGTCATGCATTTATTAATTCTAGGTATAGATAGGTTTAGCTTTTTGAGGGAGCGTTGGGGAGTGCGCTTTCTGTACCTTCAGGTACTATTACCTAATCTGTCACAAAATGTAAATTGTATATTGTAATGAGGGGGCGTGGTTGGCCGAAATCTTAGCAATATAGGTAAAAAAGATTTTTAAATTGATTAGCCAAAAAATATGGTATATTTTGTATGACTCTTAAAATACGACATTCTTAGATCTTTTACTATATACCGACTCCGTATACTTATGCCTGATAGAGGAATTACCTGGTCTGCCGTCTACTGGACACGAAGACCAGCGCGGGCGACTTGGGCGAGTGCTGCCTGATGGCCTGGAACGTGGGCTTGTTCATCGTCATCATCCGGGGACAGTAGTGTCTTCCGGGGAAGCCGGCCACGTGTATCTAAAAAAATTAAACGAGATTTTTATCGTGATTATATCTAGAAGTATTTAGATGCAGGGACCATTAGATAGTGGTCCGAGAATAGAGCATTCAATCCCGGATATTGTGAGTTCGTTTTCCATGAGGTGACCAAATGTTTAAAAAATACCAATTTATCTTATCGTTATCACCTTTAAAATTGTTTTTAGTTTGATTATGACATTGCAGGTTAAATCGTCCGTCAACAATAAGTATGATGAATTCGTGCTTTTGATGGCAAGTTTACCCCTTGGTCTTTGATTGTGACCACATCAGGAGTCTTATTAAAAGTTCACAAAGGTTCAGGGGGGCGATAAACCCGAAAATCCACTGAATAGAAGAAGATTTCTAGTTTGCTTAGAACATTTATTCATAACAACCAATTTACCTGCAGTGGCACAGGCCTGACGTATGGCTTAAAGTTGTACAGTCCAGTTTTGCCGATGTTGAGCCAGTCAGCCAGATCGCGGGCGTTCGCCATGGCCGTTGACAGACCGATGATTCGCAGCTTCCTTGACGTGTGCGATTCTATAAAGTTTGCTCTGAAAACAAATCATATTATGTTTGTTTTGCATGCGAACATCAAAATTACTGGTCTAAAGGGACTGTTCTTTTCGGAGATATAAGAAACTTGAACTTGAAGAAGACTTAGTTGCTACACAAAAAAAAATCTATAGGAACATCAAAAATGTAGAAGGAATTGAAATATGTTATCATTACTTTACTACTTACATAGATTAGCTGTAGCCATTGAATTTTTCAGAATTTAATTATTTTTCATTTCCAAGCAGATTCGAATGAAAATTTAAAATAATTTCTATCCTTAGACGAACTTCAGCACGATTTAAATTGCGTTAATCTTGAAATACTATCTATAGTCACTCTTATACAAACCTGGACACGATGACCTCAAGCGTAGGCCCTGTCCTCCCCCAGTAGATGGATCTCATCAATCACGATGAGTACCACGTCTCTGACGTAGGTCCTGGTTTGCCACGATTGCTCGATGCTGTTCCGTTCTATTTCTCCGGCGCATTAACTAAGAGTAAGTTGTTATGTCGGGTCACTGGTATGGAGTGCCTAGGCTGTGTTATACAAACCTTGACACGATGACTTCAAGCACAGGCCCTCTGTCTTCCCCCAGTAGATGTATCTCGTCGATCACGATAAGAACCACATCTCTGACGTAGGTCCTGGTTTGCCACGACCGACTGATGCCGTCCCATTTCTCCGGCGTCGTCACTATAACGCTTGAACTGCGGATCGCGTGGATGTCGGGTGACACGTCACCTGAGGAGTTGTACTTATATTAACGTATAGTAGGTAATAGAAGCGCATTATTTAATATTTTTAAAGGGGGAATATACGCGAAAAACAAACCCATGTAAAATCTAATCTATTGTAAAATAACAACATAAAGAAATCGTGGTCTGTCAAAATCGGTCAAACGAATAAATGAAACTATAGTAAAATACCTATCCCTCTTTTGTACAAATACCTATGGTTATAGTAATTAGAATATTCATCACACTTTTGGATTTCTATCTAATAATATTGCGGCCTGTAGCAAATTAAAAATGTCTGTCAAATAATTATTTCGATACGACATTTGGCTACCGAGATATTATTATTTTTTATGAGTGCATGGTCTGGCCGCCCGGTGACCGGCTGGTCCACTCGTTTTGTACTGCGCGCGGGACCTGTGACGTCATGCGCGTCCTCTGTTTCTTAGCCAAATAGGCCATCAACGTCAGGGGCACATTTGCGGGCCGCGAAATTTAGACGAAATTCAAATTCTTATACTCACAAGGTCTACCTGTAATGTACTTTCAACCTAATTTGCGTACCTTTTCACTATTCGACTGTCGACTTAACAGTCTCTCGCGCTCACGTGAGGAAAAGAGAAATCGACTGTTTCGTCGACAGTGCGCGCTGACTCTAAGAAGTTAATTTACGAACTTAAACAAAATGTATACGTATAATCTTTAGTAAACCCACTTACCCGTCAATTCGACAACTTTCATGCCGAGATGTCCTTCGAGCCGCACGCTCCAGTCTTTCATTCTCTCTTTCACCAACGCTTTTAGAGGCGCTATGTACACCACCTGAAATAATACCGGGAGTAAAGGACAGCTTCCCGTAAACTAATAGAGATCGCTTAGTCATCGAAACAGAACAACTTTCACGAAATAAAAAAAATAAATCTGATCAAGGCCTTCATTTTGTATGGGGTGTAATTTTTTTTCGTTTCTTGAAGTAAAATTTCGGTCTATCACTATTGGGGGAAGTACAAATATTTCTGTATTTCTCTTTCATGTTTAAACGGCTAACGGATTTCAATGTTAATTGGTAGGGAGATAGACGTTATCCTGAGTCCGTACATAGGCCACATTTTAGCACGTGAAATTACCTCGTTCCCACGGGAATAAATTCCTTGTATCCACGTGGCGAACCTCGCGGGCCGGAAACCTAGTTTTCTAATAATAATTATGTACAAACCTTGCAGCCAGGGTAATTGTTGAAGGCCCTGAACATGGCTATCTCAGCGATGATAGTCTTCCCGGACCCAGTAGGGGCTCCAAGTAACACGTTATTGTCGCTGTGGTATAGCGTGTGGAAGATCTGCGTCTGTATCGGGTTGAAATGGCTGAACGAGTACAAAGACTCGTACGCGGGGTTCTTCAGTGCCTTTACTGGTAGAGGCCGCAGGTAGAGTATGTCTGAAACGTTGACATATTTTTTTAACATTTTTTTTTCTTGGAGCCATAAAAATGTGCCGTTTTTTATGTATGAAATATCCCTCAAAATCCGTCAGTCAAAACGAGCGGTGAGATTAGTAGAATATAAATAATGAATAATAAAACTTACTCGTGTGTGGAGGATGCGTTTCTGGCAATATCAAGTCCTGGAACGAAAGTGGTAAGACACTTTCTGACCCGAGCCATCTAAAAACAAAGAAATAAAAATGGTAGTTTGTTCTTTGTTTGTTCCATGTGAAATAAAGGTTTATCCACACACATCTGGGCAGTGTCCTAGAATAAATATTTGTGCGCATAGGTACATGGGCGGTTTACATTAGGTAATTTGGCTTTCAAGTTGACGTTTACACGTTTCAACTTACTAACTGTCCTTATCCACTATACTTACAGCTTGAACAATCACAATCTAAACCGCCCACTTATTTCAGTGTCTGCACTGCAGCATCATTCCTATTTGCCAGTTAGCCCCGTCCCGGACACGGCCGGGTGTACTTAGTGAAAAAAAAAAATACCTCTCCGATGTAACTCTGATGTAGTATTGAGGTGGCAAAGGTTCCATAATGGGAATCGTAATTATCAGTTCTTGAGGTTCTTTGGTTTGTACCTAAAACAATAGTATTGAAATGTATCTAAAAAGGGTATAATTTCGCGACACGAATGAGTGCTGAATTATTTTAATATTATATATAATACCAATGTTAAAGTACTATACTATACTTTCATTTTACCCAATTTTTGTTGAGTCTTATTGATGCATTAAATCAAAAAGAATCAACTTCTAGAATCAAAAAAATCTTACCTGTTTCTTCGTCAAAAGAAAGTATTCGTGATAATACATGACATCATATTCTGGGTCTTCTACCCAAACCCAAAATGCTTCTGGAGCCTTTCCGTGGTACTTGTCGTTCCATCTGATAAAATCGATAAGATAGTCATTAAAAACTCAATTCGATGATCAAAATTGGGTTGTTCGTATTCACATGGGAAAGTCTATTAGGTCTCAAATGAGGTCTACTGGGAAAAATAGCGGCAGTCTTCATCTGAGAATCGTAGAAAATCAGTCTTATCTTCTTATCTTATCTAGCCTACGTCATCCCATTGCTGGGCAAAGCCCTCTCTCTTTTCCTTCCATTCTTCAATCAGTCTATCGATAAAAAAATGATACTTCTTTTCGCGTTTTGGTTGGCATAGGAGCCGGTACGGCATAGCTTGTTTGCACGCACACACACAAACGTACATACATCTAGTCACGCTTGTATTCCTCATGGGGCAGGCAGAGCTCAATAACGTCTGACCAATATTGAGGGTGATTTCAGACGAAAATGTTGTATCGCTAAACTGACAATACCTCGGCTCTTGCTGATATCTACAGTACCCGGGTATACGAGAAGCATCAGAAATATTCCATGTATTTCTTTCGCTCCACTCCAGCAAGCACACTCATAGTTTTTGGAAAAAGAAACAATATCTTTTTTTCCCGTAATCCCGTACTTACTTGAAATTGGGAACAACAGTGAGCCTGATTCTCAGCACTGTTCTGGTGATGGGATGTATACTCGCATCCATATCGACTAAGGGGAACTCTTCCGCACGCGCCTTGAGGTGTCTAGCAGCCTTCGGGTTCCGAATGAGGTCACCTAGAAATACAACAAAGTTTCATTGTCTCAAACATGCATGAAAATAGTATTATTCCTTATACAAAATCAATACGCAAACTTTGACATTTACGGTTTCACAAATAAAAAAAAAAAACATTTTTATTTTTTTCATAGAACTCGTCTTTTTCAAATTTCGAACAACAAAGCGCTCCGTCAAAGTACAAAACGCCATTCCTCCATGCCCAAACTCTCCAGCAAAGTCAAAAACGCCATGACTTCTTGCCAAAACTTTTTTTTCTAAGTACACTTGCGTTTAGTTTCAACCATTAGCATTTGTGTTGACCTAGCACTGAGGCTGTACGCCATAGATTTTTATTTATGTATTTCCTTGCATTAATTTGAGAAAAGCACTATGTAAGCCTCGGCGGAAATAGCAATTGCCTGACTCGTATTATTGAATCACAATTACAATCCCTACTCGTCCGTCAATTGCTGGTTTTCCATGCCTCGACAACAATGTACTATTATTTAGAGGACCTTGTTTACCCACAACAACAATAGCCTCTGAGCCGAGGTCTAGTGGTGCTTTCATATATCCAATGATTTGATTACATAATGATTCACATGGCCCACATGGCCCGATATTACCCTATGACTTACATTACATGGCCCATTTGACCCAATGAACCATATGATCCAATGACTCACGTGACCCTATACGGGGTGTAAGGGACAGCGTCCCGCAAACTGATAGGGCTGAACAACTATCACCGGTTTTTTTTTTTAGGAAATGAAGAAAAAAAAAGCATTTTCATACAAAGTGACCGCCTCGATCCGACAATTTGTATGTAAAAGCAATTTTGTTTTTTTCATTTCCTGAAAAAAAAACCTGGTGATATTTGTTCAGTTTCGTTGACTGAGCAACCCCTATCAGTTTGCGGGACGTTGTCCCTTACACCCAGTATTACTCAATGGCCCATTCGAATAACAGAACATTCACGGGTAAATTAAACAAGATTATTAAAATGATTATTCCTTTGTCCGCTGATCCACCATGGTCAAGTTTGTGGGTAAGGCTTCCTTTTTATCACACTACCGTGGCAGATGAAAGAGTAGATCCATCTAACAATGAGTGATCGACGCGACATAGGGAAAATTTGTGCAGAGCTCGCAAACCTTACCTAATTCCTTCCAATCCATATCCCTGATCTGGTCAGCCCTCAACATCGGGTGTTCTATATGCCTCAACACTTCTTCGGGGAAGCAGTTGAACTGTCTCATGTCGCTGTAGAAGTCCCACATCTGCAGTTCCATCATCTTCGCCATCTTGAGGTACAAGGCCGCCATGTACGCGTTGTTCTTTCGTAAAGTTATTTCGAATAATGCTCGCACAATACGGACAGCGTTCTGAAACAAGGCGGTGAGATAACTATGATCTGAAATCACATAGGATCTGACGTTTCTTTCAAGATCTGTCGCGCAGAACAATAATTGGAATTTTAAGGGCCTGAGTTAGATATGTAATTACTGGGTTTAAACAAATTAGCTGGTGATCCTACCTCTGAAACTGAACAACTTCCCCCAAGAAACATAACATAGGCGAAAAAAAAACAGGTACTCCATTCCATACAAATAGAGACAGTGGAACGAGCCATTTTGTATGGGAGGGCCAAATTTTGGAAGACCTATGTTTCTTGGGGAAAGTTGTTCATTTTCATGGGTAGTTTAACATCCTAAAGTATGGTCCACTGTTTTTTACTTCCTGGGCCCTGTTTAATAAACGTGACAATCCGACAATTTTGTCAGTTTTTGACAAATAAGTCGAGTTGTCGCGACAGATGCCGTTTAATAAACATGACAATTTTATCCGAATGCGACAGGTAGAAAAGGAAAAAATTGTCGACTAATAACCGCGTTTCACGAAGTTGGTCGTGACGTTGCGTTGATAGCATTTTGCCAGTTCCTTGTTTATTCTTTGACATTATACTTGTTTTTACCTGACTGATGTAGTTCAGATCTGACTGCAGCGACGAAGAGCTGGTTCGTCCTCGGGACAAGTAGACTTGCAGTAGGATGTTGATTTTCCAATAGATGTCTTCCGCTAGCCCGCCGTCAACCCGGATCTCGCAATATTGTTCGTGCAGAGTTCTCAGGTCTGATAGCTCTTCTTTTCTGACCTGTAAAGGTGCAAATACAACATGATATACATTTAAACACCAGGTGATGCTCGCTAGTCCCACGTTTGTACCGGGCGTTAGTCGAATGACGTAACGCGATTGCGCTGTTTCTTAGCAATCGTAGATTTACTTCGGTAGCTGGCTTAGGGCCAGGTAAAATAATAACTACTGAAGATTTTTTAATGAAACAATAATTCGTGTATAGCCAAGTTCTACTATGACAAACTTTCCAGCTATTTTGCATAACTATTCACATACATACATACATACATACATCACGCCTTTATCCCTAATGGGGTAGGCAGAGCGTCAACGTCCCGAATAAAAGTCGTTCCGCCACGTCTGACAAGTTTTGAGGGTTGCTTAAGATAGATCTGTATATTGCTGTAGTGACAGGTTGTCAGCCCATCGCCTAAATTACAATATACTCAAATCCTCGAATCCCTTAGCTGGTTTTTACAGCATGCCCGGGAGGAGATGCAGCTGGCACATTCTATGTTTTTCTATCGCTCCCAGTCCAGCATGGAAGAAACTATTAACTAACTATTAAATAACTATTCAGTCCTAATTATAACATAACAGACCGTTGAACACCACAATGCCGAATTAATACCAGTTTGTATACTTAATACCACCTTAATACCCATAAAAAACAAACAAATAAATAAAAAAAAAACTAACTTTTAGCTGCTGGAAGTCGGAACACCTCGTAAGCATCTTGAGCACATCGGCCTGCGTCATCGAGCCGCGCACCATCGAGTTGAACACCTGCATCGTCTCGCAGGTTATGTAGTAGTGGCTCGCCGTACGACCCAGATCTGGCAACAAAATACAAACATCTAAGATTATTGACATAATTTTGGCAATTTTGAAAATATGGATGAAAAATTCTCGCAGCTACTGATTTGTGGAGTTTCATGAACTGAGAAACACCTATCAGTTTGCGTTTAGCTGTCCCTTTCATCTGGCGGCGTTTAAATGTCCCTTACAGCTGATATTTTAACGACTTCGGCAATAAGCCGTTTGGCGTTTGCCAGTACGCGAAATGCTTTGTTTTACAACCCTCATTGGCCGAAATAAAATGACATTGTGGAATGTCAATTTTTTCCGATTAATGAGCGTATTCGCGGATTGTGCGTAACATATCTAAAGCGATAAAATCACAGGATGCAGATTCGCAAAGACTAACAAAGGCGAGGACTACACTTGGTAACATAATAAAAACAAATACATAAAAATAATCACAAAGTTAACAATATGCAAAAATAAAATAACATAAAATACGCGTTGATTTACCTGTGATAGAGAGATCTCCCGTGCGCTCGTCATAGCGAATCATCTGTGTTTTGTCCAGCTCCATGGCGGCCGCGGTGATCAGTTCGCGTCTCTTCGTCTCTAGCATTGGCTCGTCAGTCACATCGCTGAAGTTGAGTCCGTATACCTGGCAAAAAGCGTAAAGGATTAAACTATAGATTAAACCCATTCACACTACAATACATACCTACAAACATGCCATAGAGGTACCATAGAGAAGGGCTTATAGG
>JARACY010005978.1:0-19444 GCA_029255725.1 Scrobipalpa atriplicella
TTAAGTGCAAAAATACAACAACTCTACATACAAGAGTGTTGCGTAATAATTTCGGATATACACTTACCTAAACGGTGTTGTACTAAATTCTTATACCTACAGGCTATCCAGAAAGCAATGATTATCATTGGAAAGCAAGAATATATCTTAATTTAACAAATGTTGCTGTTCTACAATGTTAATCACTCTCAAAACACAAATTGGGTCCCCAAGTAATTTGGCGGGATCAAAAAGCTGTTCAGTTTCACGTAAGTGTGTATGTTGTATATAGGTTCGTCTTTGCTACAATTTCCTATTTTCAAATAAAATGAGCCCCACGCACAAATTTTATGAATCAAACCCAATTAATATTATGACCACAATTTAATGCCAGTAACATCTTTAAAATTACAACACAAAATTCACTTCTTCGCTGTAGTAAATAAAATAAAATGTGTATGTGTACTCTTGCACCTGCACTTCCTAACCACGTAATCAGGTGTATACTAATTAAACTATTAACTAACGAGTAGTAAGCGGAAACAAAAAGGAAAAGCAGATTTTATCTGAGTTTAAATCACCAGGAAGAAGATTAATTAACACAGTGACATGACATAAACATAGTTGAAAATTAGTTATCTAAGGTTTATAAGAAAACGCTTACTAATATAAGTAGCCTATTGTTTGTACTGTTTATTTTTCAGTAGCAATCCGTATATCTCTACCTTTTGGTGTAGGCTGTAGAGCTTTATTTCTAACTAGCTTTTCGCCCGCCGTCTCCCCCGCCTCAAATGAGTTTTCCTGTGGAAATGAAGGTTTTCCCGCGGTGAAAAGTAGCCTTTTCCAGGAACTAACCTAAACGTGTGCCAAGTTTCATCCGTCGATCCGTCCAGTGGTTGGAGCGTGATTGAGTAACAAACATCCAAACTTTCTCATAATAATAAGTAGGATGTAGGTAGATGTAGAGCCCTAAATATTCCCTAAACTTTAAGGGCAATTATAACTACCATAACATTTTAATTAAACATGTGAACCGCGTACAGTTAACTCGAACTGAACCACTAATTAAGTTATCTCATAGTAAATGAAGAAAAAGTGGTTACGACACCTATGACGTTATATTTTGGTATGGGCGTGTTTTTTTTTACGCTCTCATTTCACGTGAGAAATCCCATCGACCTGTCATTCAAGTTGATGATTAAAAGTAGGTGATTGCGTGAATTAAAAGATAGTATCATCTCATCATAACATAACACATATAATACAAGTACTTACTATACCAGGTGTAAGGGACAGCATCCCGCAAACTGATATGGGTTGCTCAGTCAACAAAACTGAACAACTTTCACCAGGAAATTCTTTCAGGAAATGAATAAAAAATACTTGCCCATTCAAAATGTCTGATCGTGGGGTTCATTTTGTAAAGGAAAGGGAAAGTCAATTTTGTTTTTTTCATTTCCTGAAAGAATTTCCTAGTGAGTGTTGTTCAGATTTATAGTGACTGTGCGACCTCTATCAGTTTACGGGAAGCTTTCTTGTACACCCGTTAGATTTGGATCTGGAGGTCACCTCTGGCGTTGACTAGAGTCAAAGAAAACTCATAAGGTACATGTAAAAACACAAGAAGCTGAGATCAGAGATTTTAGCCAAATCAGGAGTACTTGACGATATGCATGGCATGGTTAACGGGATAGAAGTAGAGTAGGTTTAAATTACACTTAGAATAGTCAGCTGTCAACTGTTCTCATTTTACAATTTCTCAAATTATATCATTTATTAGGGCAGATATTTAGTACGTGACTGTAGGTACAAGATGAAATGACTTTGCATGACAGAATGATTAGAGCAAACAGCCTTCGGGCAAAAACCGGAACGGCCCCTCCCATTAACAAAACATCAATTGAACTACAAATACCGGTTCACAGTTCAATCGCAGTTCTGTTATCTCATCGCTAAGGAGAAGAAAGTGATTACAAAACATCGCATAATGCGGTGTCTGCCGTAGGAAAGTCAAGCTCGAAAGCTGCTAAACCGGTTTCTACACTTCGAACTTGATGGTCATCTGATACGACATATGCTAATAGGGGTCATTGTTTTATGTAATATCGATGACTTCTGTTCTGTGATGGGAGTATAAACATAGAAAGAATGTTTGGTTGCTTTGCTTCCCTTCCTGGGTAAACAAGTATTTTTCCCACTTTCACCTCAAAAAGAGCACATTTCCCGCCTAAATTCAGTGAGGAAAAGGCCATTTTATTCTTAAGAGAGACCAAGTAGCTTTTTAATTTTATTAAATGAGGCAAAGGTATGTCATTTTTTGACACAACTTGTTTTTTTCTTTTTTTTATTTGGTCTCTTGGGGGTGCGTTCTGAAAATTGATGCAACCTAAAATTTTATTTTGTAGACTATTTTGTTACGTTTTACTGTCTTGTAAAGTATTAAATTTTATTGTTTAAATATATTATTATTGTTGTAATTAATTTGATTTGTATTAAAAACAAAAACATTACATGCTAATTTTAGAATAATTTTACGTCTGCTTAATTTATTTTTTAAGTGTTGTTGCAATTTCCGAACGCAACTTTTCCAATAAAAAAGTAATAATGGCATTTTCTCCTAATTTCACACCTCAATATTTTCTCACTGAAAGTGGGAAAAGTTGTATGTATCACACGAGAGCGAATTCATTTACATCTCGTGCTTTGAATCCTTCGGTGAGCTCAGGATACTATTTTTTAATCACTCGCTACGCTCGTGATTCAATTTTAGTATCCTTCGCTACCTCAGGATTCAAAATCAGCACTCGCAGTAAAAACGAACTTCCCTCTCTTGTTGAACAAATAACTATTTATTCCTGATTGAACGAATTAGGGGCCTGAGGATTTCCGAGTAGGTATTATATTTACAAGCCAACCTGCCATTTTTATTTCATTTTGTAACTTTTCTCAATTTCAAAATACCTATTTCCTACAATATCTGTCAAACATGGCGAAAACGGTTTTTCTAAGTCGTATAGGCTCTGTCCACCCCATGTGTAGGCGTGATTTTAAAATTGTAAATTCCAAACATTATCGTAATATTTTATCGAGATCTGAGTTAGGATTGAATGGATATTATGTCACAGTGAAAGTGACCCGACAGGTTGCCTAGTTGTGCCTTACCGTCATTTTATTTTATTGTATAATTTTGCATTGCGAAATTTAACTTTAATAGGCTTATTATACATTATTTACAGTCTTGTTGCCTCCAATTTAGGTGTGGCTAAAAGATATTATAGATTTTTATTAGAAGGTTGCTTAGTTTTTTTTAATCTAGATACATCGGCAAAGGGCACAAAAATGTAACTGTCGATTGAATATATCTGATTTCAGTTTCCTTCAAGTTTGTTTGTATAAAATTTTAATACAACAACGGATATTCCTAAATTTCATTGCAATATGGAGATAGAGGTGGATGTTTTAGTAATTTGATACTACTAGTACTACAGTAATAGAATAGTACTTACAAGTTTTTATTTTACATTTACGAATTATTCAACAAAGTAAACGTATTTAACAACATTTTTATTAATTTGATTAATTTTGGGTTACATTTTGTTCTTCAATCTAGTCTAGGTCTGTGGGGACTGCGGCAGAACCTTAAAGAGGACTGGATTTTTTTTACATCGAAAACGACAATATATTTTTTTTTTTCAGTCAGTGTTACATGAAATCTTAAAGTAACACTAAAAACCTTCAGGGTTTAATAACTGATCTCAACTAAAACAAAGAATTATTTGATCATTATTATTATTAAATTAACTTTTGGCATCAAAACAACTGTTCTTATAGTGTTTTAAAGTACATTTTGTAAATGAAATCATTGTTAATATTGCACGTTATACGTAATATAGCTTACTTGGCCTACTAGCTACTATCTTACTCAGAAATGTTAGTAAACAAGAAATATAAAACACATTATGGTCAACTGATAATATCACAAAAACATACATTTCACTCATAAACTCTACTAGAATCCCCTGCCTATTAAAAATGGTTTTCTCTTGACTCATATCTTGACTGAGACAGAGTCGACGATGGAGCTTGTCCAGAAAGAAACTTAAATTTATCTTTCGTCTAGACATCAAACCCTGGACATTAACAGACAAATACACAGCCTGCTTGGCTATGCTGGTCGTTCAAGTTTTCTTAATTTGTAAAATTTACCACTCGCAGCTACTGTTCTATTTTATGTTTTGCATAAAATAGTTTATTTATTTGCTTTATATAATTATCATACATAAAGAGACATTTGAGTATCACCCATCAGGTTATAAACACTATTATAAGTAGTTACTTTATGCGGTCTAGTTCATACAGACCCACCCAGATTTCTAGACCGTTTCTAGACGAAAACTGGTCTAGGTTCCGGTTCCTGTCTTTCTAGTAGTCAGACCTTATCCCAGACCGGTTTGCGACTGGGGGAAATGCTACCCTTGACATTTACGTAAGACGGGATCTTTATGGCTCTACAACGGGAAGTCATTTATTTATGGCTTTCTTTATGGACATTTGACCTATTCTTGAGCGACTTTGTAACTGGTAGTGGTTTCCGTATCTTGTCATACCAATTTGACATGATCACGGAGAAAATATTTGAATTATAAAGCAATCTAAACTTCCTAGTTACCTGAAAATTTAAGTTAGTGCCTGAAAATTTACTTCTGAGTGCCTAACTCAGTCAAAGGAATTGAGATTTACAGTATGTCTGGGAAGGGAAGCAGTTAGTACACTTAATGATTTACCGGTCCTAG
Organism: Scrobipalpa atriplicella; assembly: GCA_029255725.1. Classification (NCBI taxonomy): domain Eukaryota; kingdom Metazoa; phylum Arthropoda; class Insecta; order Lepidoptera; family Gelechiidae; genus Scrobipalpa; species Scrobipalpa atriplicella. Next base: position 4,773 of record JARACY010005978.1, read on the forward strand.
ACCAACATGTATGTATGTACATTGAAAACATACTGGCAAAATGTGTATGAAACTGTAAACCCAGTCGACTTTTTTCAGTAATACTTACTTGCATAGGCATGAAGTGAAACCTCGCTCCGTAAGTAAGTAATCTATCACAAAAAGTTAGCCGGCGACCAAAACAACACAGCTATTGTTTTGAAATTAACTGCGTGTGCGCCGAACAATTCCTACTTAGTAAAAACTTTCTTAAACATTTTTGTATTTTCTTGAATTTGCACATTGTTGCGAAGTCAACCTGCATTGTGGAACATAGTGGGTCGAAATATGGTCTCATGCAATGTCGTGATAATTAGAAATAGGTATATTTATTTTATTAGTGCTTCAATTAAGTATTGAAATTAAAATCTTAATCTCTACGGTTGTCTCGGAACTCCTTAAACTTGGGAAATGTTTCGGACAATTTTAACATACAGAAAAGTTTCTAGACCAGAACCCAAAACTGAATTAATTATAATTCCTAAGATGGTGGCGAAGCTACGTGTGTTTTTTAATTATTTATTATAAAACTTTGCCTTGATGGGGATTTGCGAAGCACACATCACAGAACGAGTATTTTTGCAATCGGTTCGTCTGACATGTTTGTTGGCTTTTCTAAACAATATACCCTATGCATGCACTTCTTCTACATATCCATTTCCCAGTCTAGTAGCTCCTTACTGAGGTCCGGTTTCCGGCTTCGTTTATTCCACCCTATACACTAACTTAATACTAGCTTGAAATAATATTTAAAATCCATTAAAGGCAACGAATTCGTCAGTTGCCGCATACCGGTATAGATAAACGGTTAGAATGATCTAGTGTTATTTACCTGGTCATAAGGCGCCTCAACCTCCGAAGCTCGCGACCGCAAGTCGTATCTGTACTCCCTATCCAGGCCTCTGTCCAGGCCCCGATCCAGCTCCTCCTCTGCAGAATGCACGATGATCACCAGCGCTGCTAGCGTGCTCAACAATGGCATGGCTCTCCAAGTAATACCCATAGTACTTCCAGCAGAAATGGTCCAAAAACAATACGCACTCGCGCTTACGTCCACTGGCTTAAGAAAATATTCAACACTGCACTCGCACTGTCTTTTAGAACTGTTTATTTTTTATTTCACTTTAAAAAAAGTTGAACTGAAAAGAGTTGAAGATAAGAAGGTTAAAAGAAGTAAAAAGGCTTCACGTTTTTCAGTCCCGATTGTTTCAGGGTGTTTTTTATCTCGACATTGTTTGACAACGTGGGTATCGCGTTAGTGGCGTGCGGTGGTGGTCGTGTCAGTGGTGGAAAACTGGAGATCTCTCGACTGAGTTTCCCGCGTTTTTTGCTCGCGAGCGTGAAAGTGACGCTGGCACACGTTAGCGCGCGGCGGCAAGACGCGTTCGAATGTTGAACCTCCAACGGGCTGCGCTTGCGCACCTAGCGATCAAACAAACAAAAAATAAAACTTAACCTTTATGTTTATAAGTAATCTCGACAATGGAATAATTGTCTTCTGTCTGTAAATATTACACAACACATTCTTCACAAGTCAATGGGATATTTTACTTCATTGCCTATTATTTCAATTTATCTATTATCCCCAGAACAATCGTATACCTACCTATAAATATTCCTTTAGCTTATATTCTTTGCATTAGCATGAGAGATGCGTACGATACCTTGTCGATATCTATCAATAAATAAAACAAAGTTGGGGGCAGCAGAGCGAATCTTCGATGCAGTGTTTGTAGAATATGCATATTGCATAAGATTGATATCCACTCGTCTTCTCTTTGCTACATAGATGTTAGAAAGAATAGACTTCTGATTAAAAATTGTTCTAGAAAAATCAGTAGAATAAAAGTAGGTACTGTCATTTTGATACTTATTTAGAAATATACATCATACTTTACGAAGAGTCCTATATACCATTTTGTAAAAGCTTTGCTTTAATAATAGGTAGACATAGATTCTTGAACCTACGAGTTTCCTCCTTTTCACCATCTTGCATTATTTAGATTAGAGTTACTAAGAATTACATAGTTCAGCAAATTGTAGAGTGCCCTGCGGCGATACTGCATAACAAAATGATAGCGGAAGATCTGGTGGAATTCTTCCTGTATAAGTATTTTCTAGCTAAGATATAGCATCAAATATTTTGTATTATACTATACCTACAGTACTTTGTGTCATAGAAATCAAATGTATTTGATCTAATTTGCTTATTTAAAGCGCCAATTTCGTGATTTATTGAGAAAGAAACAAAAGTTCTTCTTTGCTTTATCCCACTTTAGGTGGTAACTTTCTTAATCTTCTTGCGCATTGATAATTAGTCTGGGTTGGGGAGATCATCTTCATTTATGATGCTTTTGGACCGCCATGCAATCGAAGAAATGGCATATCCGCAAAGACATCACCAAGTATAGCGTCTCGTTCGGTTTGGTTTGGTACTTCTTTCTTTTCTTGCATTTATTTCTTAAATTCGAAGTTTTTTTTATTTTCTGAAAAATTTCCGCTCCTATCTACGCTATTCCTTGTTCTGGCATCTCCTCATGTATCTCGCTAGATCACATTATGTGAAACGGAATGTGCAGGCGAGACGCGCCGCCTCCCACGCGGAATGCGCTCTGCATTCGCGTTTGCGCACATTAAAACATAATTCAGTTATTTATTATGTACTATTTTTTATTGCTCTCCTTTGCTTGGGGCAGAACTAGGTCAATATTAGTTGAAATGTAGAGAAAAAGCGTTGTGTTCAGACATAAGCAAAGTGTGACATTCATTACTTAGTCAAAATTTTATTATTTTTGATTTAGTTTCGACCTTTTATTTGTTATCCTCTTCTAGAGTTTAATGCCGCAATTTTTATTTCAAGTTTAATATACAAAGTCATAATAATACATACTTACAGCGTATTTCCGAGTTATATTTCAGTCAGCATGTTCATAACGTAACAATGAATGAAACTACGATAAACTTTTTAAAAATGTATATCAAGTACTAATTTTTGATTCAGTAAAGTTCGCGTGTTACATCCACTTTACCTATATTCCGTGTAAAAAAACACTTAGCGGTTGCAACTTGTCACTTTCTTGAATATATTGCCAAATGGTTTTCTATTTAAGGTGATTAGGCGCGAATTAAAGTCGGGTAATGTGTTCCGCATCTCATCGTGACAAGTTGAGATTCCGACTTGGGGCCAGAGAGGTAGCGGGAGATGGATCGGAGAGATAGCGGGGGTTTGAGCGGAGCGGGAAATATGCTGTTGTGATTTTAAATCGTCTGCATAGTCGCAAGATTAAGAGCAGAGAATCCGTCCTGGGGCAGTAGAGGCAGTTAGGGGTTTGAGCGATAGCGGATGCTTGGGCGGAGCGGGAAACAGAAGATATTTTTGAGCTCATGCTTTCTATGTAGATTCAAGAGTACTCTATATAGAGCACTGTCTGCATATTAGACCAACAGGTTAGATTGCAGACAAATGCTTGCCTTTTTGTATAAAATTTCGTTAAGTTGTAGCTAAATTAATATGTTTTATTTCATTGCACCTACCTTCCTACTATCCTATGTAATCCTCACACAAAACTTTTGATGGGGTGCGCTGTATATATTCTTGTCATAATTTAAAATTTAATGCCGTAAGCGTGCGAGTAACTCCGCTAGTGTAATGGCCACAATTTTGCGACCACCTGCCATTTCACTCCATCATCACTTTTCTAACAATATTTCGCTAAATTATACATTACGTAACCGTAGCATTTCAAATACAGATTCTTGAACGAAGCTGCGAGGCGTGACCAAAATTTGTTGAGCTGTTGGCTGGTGGGAATTAGGGCTGTCAGATACATAATAATCACACCTTTATCTCTTAAGGTGCAGGCAGAGCGAACTCGTAAAGGAAGTTTTCTCCACGTCTGACAGTTTTTGAAGTTCATTTGGGAAAAAATTGTGTTGCTGCATTGACATACCTTAGCTATGTTTATTGTTATACTTACTTTATTTTGTTGCCCATAAACCCTAAATACCATAATCTGCGTCTAATTTAAAAAGCCTGAGTTTTGGCAACCCTAATATGAGCCGATAGTAATGGGAATTAGAGTACAAAATAAATACGTTATATTGATTTAAACGAGTTGGCCAGCACGATTAGATTGCACTTTTGAAAGTTTATTGATATCGATTTTTATTAGTTTTCGATTGAGCTCTTAATTTTAAGGAGGGAAGTACTCTAAATCGGGCTAAACACGGTCCGGCATTTGACTTTGTTAGTACAGTTAATAGTTGAATTTTCAATAAATCTATATATGGTTAGCTTCTCTAAAATATGGAGAACAACTAGATTCATAGATATAATCTAATAATACTATGATTACACCAGGAAATCATCAGAAATATCATGAAAATCTGGCGTCTCAATGCCGAATTTGAACAACTGTGACATTTCTATGAGCTTAGAAACAGCAAATATTATATCGAAATCACCGTATAATTATGAAGAACATCATAATCAACTCTGTTTTTCAATACTTTTTGTATACATTGAGATATATTCAAAAATATATGAAATCGGCTTGAAACAGCCCCATGCTAGAAAAGGACAGAGCGCGCATTCTGTCATTGGTTTGAAAGGGACAGTTGCCGCGAGCACATAGACCCTTAATCATACTGCAATACAATAAAGCATACCAACTAGGTGTAGTAGTTTTTGTGTCTATAATCCTTTATTTGATTAGAAGTAGAATATAAGACGTGAGTATCAAAAGTTTTAAATTTAGTTTTCATGGCGTAGTTCAATATCAGTGTTGTTCGAATTTTACTGTTATTGCTAATCAGTAATCACTGTTACTATTGCGTAGTAAGAAAAAAAAAAATTAATCGATCTACGTTCCGGATCAAAAGAGTTTCATTGTAATCTAATGGTGTGAACCCCATTTAAGTCACGCTATTTTTTATTTTGTTTTGAGATCATTTTTCAACACCCGAATCAAAAGTTCATAGTTGTACGATTCACCTAAAAGCTGCTGTCTTTTGACTTTGAAGAGAGAAGTACCTATACAGATTTAAATTAAAATAAGGTGTTGTGTTACATAGAGCAAATACTTTAAAGCATATTATATTATATTGTGTTATTACGCCTTATTGCATAAAAAAAACTCTGTCGTACGTGCTACTTGCGGTCGTTTGCTAGTTAAAACAAATGGATTTGACGTGGTTTTGTGTAACCAAATGTCATCTTGTTAATATAGCTTCTTACTTTCTCAGATAATGCTGCTTTTCCTTTTTGTAGATAATATTCGACCTGGTTTCTTTTGTTAACAAGATTCGTAATATTACTACCCATGGTAAATGGTAATGGGTTTGTTGTACGGTTCACTTGATTTGTGGTTGATACGTCTCGTCAACATCATACTTAGTGGAAAACTTTAACTAAACTGAGACCACGATAATAGAAAGAAACGTGCTTCGTTTCATATTACCTACTCGTTCTCGGTTCATGAAACTTAACAATTTTAATGGTTAGCGAGGCGATCATTTTGAATGTAAAAGTCAAAAAATATTTTCTTTTCGTGAAAGAATTTCCTTGTGAAAGTTGTTCAGTTTCATTGACTGAGCAACCATTTTCAAGTAATATCAAGTTGTAACCATGCAAAATTTGTATAAGTTGACTAGATTCATTCACAAAAGCTAATGCTTGATTTTTTTTTTGTGACTGGATTTCTGATTAGGTACTTTAGGCGATCGTGTGCATATTAGTAGTGTCTTTGAGTGAAGCGCTCCCTCTGCTTCTCCGTGGACTTTGTCTCGATCACATTTAACCTACCTAAGTAGATAGAATCTAAATAACCCATCGCAAATATAGCAAATAACAAAACGAAGATTATTGACAGATTTATCAATGCTGTTTATGTTACGAATTTACGATCAATTTAATTCTTAAATGAAGCTCTCCTTAAAACATTTTCACACAATTACTTTTACTACAAGTTTTATAAGAATACGCAATTCTCCAATAGACTCTCACACAGACGCATCTCATTCACTTTATTTGTATAGTTCTTTGTTTTATACTCTCACACGTTCCTCTTACTTTCCTGCGCAGTGACATGTATATAGTTTTTATTTATCTCACGACTGCTGCTCGGCCATACTTGTGATTGTGCGTACAGACGCGCGCTTGTGTGTGTGTAACTACAGGTCTACTATGACGAACTCACGCACACTAAGACAATGTGCGTGTAGGTATATTTACACTTACAAGTATGGCAAAGCGGCAGTCGTGAGATAAAAAAACTATAGTTGTAGAGAGAGATCGTATGCAAAAAGCTCCTTACATTATATTGCATGCACGATTGGTACAGCTGATGGATAAGTACCTTGTTAGACGTATTATAGTTTCTACTATAAAATAAGCTATGTGAACCTGCTGAACTTGGGGTCTCTATTTGATTATAGATAAGTGCGTGCGCAGATTTAAGGTTCGTGTTTCGTAGCAGTGCCTATATTTAGATGTGCTATGGAAACTTCTGTCTAACTTGGGGTCTACCCATACAACAACATCACAAGCTTTAGGTGACCTAGACTAGCTAGAGCACAAAGTATACGCATCGCATACATATACTTATTAGTTATATTCTAGATTTATTCTAGTAATTGTAGCTTTGATTCGAGTAAAAAGTTTTATTAATTAAACTAAATTATTCTGCATTAAGTTACGTAATTAAAGAAGGTAAAAGTAATATAATATAGCACTAAAACCTGCCAAGTGTGAGTTGACCTCACGCTCAAAGGTTCCTTGTTATAAAAGTTTTAGTAAAGTGAACGTGAAGATGAGTATCACTTTTGGCTCTAATTGACAAGTTATGTAGATCTTTCTTGCAATGATTTTTGTGTAACATTTAGGTATATCATGCATTTGAGACTCAGTACCTAGTAGGTACTTAATAAAATGATTCTGGTGATCTAATAAAACTAAAGTTACGACTAACGAAGGTTGACTTACATGATCTCGATCATAATCATCTTCAGCCCACATCTACCTACTGCAGGCTATAATTTCACACTAAATTTTGTATAATCATGCAGGTTAGCAAACTACCCAAAGTATACCAAATTACATAAAAATCCATAAATTGTTTTCAGAGAAAAATTCATCCGTTTCGAGCGGCCTTATGCCTTATTCCTTAGCTGTGTATACCACCAATTTTCACTTATAAGCTTTTGAACAATAGTTTGAAAACAAAAGTGAATAAATTTATAATTACATAAAAGTAAGAGTGGTAAGCTATTGTTTAGCTTGAGCCACTTTAGGTGGGAATATTCTTCCCAGAAGTTAATGTAATAGACACTTCTTCCGTGTATGTTCGTTCTCATAGTTATAAACATTGTTAAACATAATTTTTAATTAATTCTGTTTTGTATAAAGATTCTAAATTGTTATTAGAAATCTGTACTTCAATATTTTTTTGTGTAGGTGGAGAGAGCATAGGTACCTATACCTAGGTATATGTATAAAATTTTGTGCAGGATAAAAAGAACTTGATAGCACTACCTAAGATTCCCTGCGTGCACAGATGATTCAAATAGCTGCCCGAACCGACCAGGAATCGAACCCAAATCCATCCAGATGCCGAAGCTATTGAGGTCCCTACCCCTAAAAAGATAAAATTAGGAATTCAATCAATGAACCAATCATCATACTTAGTTATTGTGTTATGTGTAAGCGAGAACTATTTTTGTTTATCTAGAAATATGTATTTAGCTGTGAAAGTTCATCACACTTTATCTATGTTTTACTTTTGTTCACAGATGGGCCGTATCAACAGTGATGACTCGCCAGAACAACATCCAGCTAGCAGACTCTGACGTCACGGCGTTCATACCACTGTGGGATATGTGCAACCACGAACAGGGAAAGGTAGGTTCTATAACATTTTACCAACGGGATTGACTAACTGGCGTGGCGCTGCGGGTAGATAGCGTCTGTGTATAATTCACATCGCATTCGTATAAGTACTACGCATGGGTGCCATAACAAGCATCTTCTGGGTGAGCTCGCTCCTTCGGCGACTCTGGCACTGACATCTGTGACCTTAAGTCTAGAATAAAGAGCAAACTCATTTCTAATAAAAAAAAAACTGTGGGGATAGTTCTTAACCACTAAAGTCATTACTGATGATGATGACTGTCCTGTCTGCTAGTCTGCCTCCCTCTTATATAAAAAATAGGGCGTACCAACTGATTCTCTTCTGCCGTCGTCTAAGTTTGAGAAGTGGTTTCTGGATTTTGGCGTTGTTTAGCTTCTTATGCTGTCCAGTTTTACTACTTACTTAATATTTGAATAGTTGACATAAGGACCTATAACTAACTTTTAGTTATTCGTTGTTTGTTGCTTCACTTAAGCTAAAACAAGAAATGCGTGAACTAAATTACACGGGCTGTCTCTTAAAAAAAACAATAATCAAAGTATCTGCGGAAACAGATGCAAGAAAAACAGCATATAAATCAAATGATGAACGGTTTCTCGGAGACATAACAACACGCAATGACAATGTTATTTCTCGAATGTAATGCGATGAAACACAAGCAAATGAGTTGTTAGAACCATATTCATTTAGCGAGAGAAAACAATCTGTTCCCTGTATGCGGACTACGTTTTTTTTTATTGGAAACACTAAAGAGTTCTAGTGGTTTAAGCAAGGTTTGAGCCATGGGCCTTCGCTCTGGAGATCTTGGGTTCGAATCCCACGAGAGGAACACAATGTTGATATTTGTCAATTCAACACTTTGTGAGACTTTCCCTACTTTGGTTAGGATAATGCAGGCTGAATCACCTGATTGTCTGTAGGAAAAACAGATTCCATGTTCGGAGTGCACGTTAAACCGTCGGTCCCGGTCGCTGTCTTTGATAGTGGTCGTTACTCGTTACACAAACCATGTGAGAGGCCGTTTCAAATTTTTTACACCCAGGGTTCATCGGATCGTCGGCTTGAAAACCCACTCGATCGAAGAAGATTAGAAACAGCCGCAACAAAAACGTCGTCAAGATAGACATCCAGAGCTATTTATGTATTTGCTGCTAAAATGCCACAAGTGTCTAAACGTTGCAAAAGAAACGAAAGAATAAAAAGCCCCACCAATTATTGTTTTAAAGTGCTTAATAAAAATAATAGTTATTGGTTTTGCCGATTGTTTTATAGTTATCTAAACTTATAAAATCGTTTGTCCTTACTGACTGACTGACTGACTGACTGACTGATTCATCAACGCAGAGCCTAAACTACTAAAGCTAGAATCGTTAAACTTAGAGAGCAAATTCCTCTTATAACGTAACTTCCCACTAAGAAAGGATTTGCGGATTTTCCCTCCCTAAACGGGTAAAAAGGGGGGTTGAAGTTTGTATGAAAGTCCGTCAATTTTGAAGGTAGGATCTTCAAATTTTGTATTTAGGCTAATGATTAAAAAATAATTTATACGTGTTTCAGCATTTTTGTATTTTTCACCCCTAAGAGGGTTAAATAGGGGATGGAAGTTTGTATGGAAATTCTGTCAATTTTGATGGCAGGATCTTCCAATTTTGTTTTTGGGCTAAAGATTAAAAAATAATGAACACGTGTTTCAGCGTTTTTGTATTTTCCACCCCTAAGGGGGTTAAATAGGGGATGGAAGTTTGTATTGAAATTCCGTCAATTTTAAAGGTAGGAACAGCGCGGGAACTCAATCCCACGGGAAAACTCTTAGCTGCGGGTGAAACCGCGGGGCGGAAAGCTAGTTATTACATAAATTTTAAGTGACAATAATTACCAGTGAAGCATTTCTTTACATAAGATTGTTACATGATTGTAAAAGAAGGAATGCGGATAAGCCACGTCAAAAACAGAGTATATTTTATTTTATATTTTCTCGTGTTCCCAAATAAAAGGTATGACAGGTTGTTGTCAAAATATTTAGAATACTAGTTTTTTATACCCTAACTAGCAAATAGTATTTAGGTAAGACCAAATTGGTTCAGATTTGAGTGAGCTCGCTCCATCGTCGACTGTATTACATAATCACCACTCACCACTGTTGGTCTTCTATTGGGACGCTCCCGTTCCCGTACACAATACAAGCATCAGAAATAATCACAGGAAAGAGAGGCCAATAATGATGACATGAACTGCTACTTAAATACTTTTATTAGACGTTACTGCTTGTTGACACTTTTCTATCATTCTAAACACTTCCATTTCCTATTTTTCAGATCACAACAGATTTCAACAAGGAGCTGAGCCGCGGTGAATGCTACGCCCTAAGAGATTTCAAGCCTGGAGAGCAAATATTCATTTTCTACGGAGCTCGATCAAATGCGGATTTGTTCCTTCATAACGGGTACGTATGTTTATAATAATACTTGAGTTTTCCTGTGGGGATGAAATGTTTTCCCGTAGTCAAAAAGTAGCCTGCGTTCTATTCCCGGACGTAACTAAATATGTGCCAAATTTCAGTTTCCCAATCTGTCCATTAGTCAAAAAGTTGATTAATAATAATAAACATCCAAATGTCCAAACATCTTTACTTTCGCAATTATAATATGGATGGGATGCGAAAAATGGATTAAGAAAAAATTTGATGGGATGGGATCAGGATCGGATGGTGGGATATAAGTAATAATTTTTTTAAAAATTATTATTTAAACTTTTCATTGGTAGCCAACCAGTGACATAACGCAAAACAAACCTTTTAGGTGGAAATATTTTTCATGTGACATAAGTCAGTCATGTCATATGCCACATCTGCACGCAAGTCACATTGTCACGGTAATTATTTACAAATTCTTTGTTTAATAGCTATTAACACACAAAATCTTTTATGTAATTCACGTAAAAGATTTTGCGTGTCAATTTTGAGTTATGGCGGTAAAGAGTGAATTCGAAGTGAGTATGTTGAAATTTGAGAATTTGCTTTATGAAAAGTTTTGGTTACTCAAGTAAAGAACAACAGAACTAAACTTCCATGCTCACTCCATGCTAGACTGGAAGTAATACAGAAACAATATTCCAGCTTGGCTTCCCGGACATACTGGTAGAATTCAGTAAAGTTGACAGCCTATCACACGTCTATCACTTATAATAGCTATAAACAGTTCGTGTTTTAATAACCAGTCAAAAATCGTCATTCGTGGCTGTTGACGCTCTGTCTACCCCGTAAGGAATACATAGGTGTGTACCGACTACTAGTATCTTCATATCAACCCTTTCAGTGAAATCTTTGGTTATCAAATGGATTCCCTGTTCAGTACATATTATTAGCTTAGAAAATATGACCACAACGTGCCAAATAAAAGCAAAAACCGAGTGCAAAAACATCAAGATAAAAGCAAATTGCTCCTACACTTTCCTAGCAATTTGTGTCGAGGAAGCGAGTACCTAGGTACTATCGGTATATTATAATGACGTAACACCTTTGCGGTCGCTAATACCTTGGATTGGCGTAAGACAGTGCTAAGATCCATTAGATTCTTTCTCAGTTTTGTTTCTTGTACTCCCAGAACTGTTTTTAGAAATTGGTTTCAAACTTAACTTACAAAATGAACTATTTGCACGCTATAGTATAGTACATTCTCGGTATCTCGGTGGTACCTACTAGTGGTCCTTGAGGATCCTCATTTGTATGTTTTTTATGCTGTACTAGCTAGTTCTCCAGCCCTGAGGTATCACCGGCAGCTTAATGAGTATTCTCTCAGTAATTAAAAAGTAGACTTTATTATTCTCCAGCCCCGCAACTATTTACACGCAACAATTAAATCAATTTAGATAAAAATCAAATACTTTAACAAACAAACAAACGTACTCGTTTATTATAGGTATATTTGTAAAGAAAGACATTGAACTTATTGTAAGTCTAATAAGAGTATATCTATTGAATTGAATTTATGCTGTGCAAAAGTTATGTAACAAAATTTTGTTGTTTTATGATACGGCAAGACATATCTTGCGGCCGGATTAGCGTTAGTTACGGCCATATAATATACTTTGATATGTAGGTAAAGTAATGTGCGGTTTTGTAAAGCTTTCTATGGTGTAAGATATAAATCTCTTTTTATTTGATGGCCTTTATTTTCAAAGATTCATGGCTACGGAAAATTTAGATTGCGGTATTTTCTTTTGTCTTTTAAAAGCACTAAATGATGTTTTTTTTACGTTTCGACTTCTCTATTCTCCAGTATACTAAACTGTCTGTCCTAATATGAAAACAAAAAGAAATTACTTTAAGAAAAATATCTGTGTCATATTCCAGATTTGTCTACCCGAACAACCCGCACGATAGTCTATCAATCTCCCTCGGTGTCAGCACCAACGACCCACTACGTGAAGAAAAACTTGCTCTGCTCAGCAAACTTGGGCTAGCTGGTGTCACGCACTTTAATTTGTATAAGGGGGAGAAACCTATAAGTGCTGAGTTGCTCGCTTTCATCAGGATATTTACCATGAATCCAGGTAAATATATAAAACAACACTGTAGTTATTAAGAAACTTGCGCTACTCAGCAAACTTGGGCTAGCTGGAGTCACGCACTTTAATTTGTATAAGGGTGAGAAACCAGGATATTTACTATGAATCCAGATAAATATAGAAAAGACTGTTATAAAATTATTATTTGATGAGAAACTTGAGACTCTTGAACTACTCAGCAAACTTGGGCTAGCTGTTGTCACGCACTTTAATTTGTACAAGGGAGACAAGCCAATCAGCGCGGAGTTGCTTGCTTTCATCTGGATATTTACTATGAATCCAGGTATGTATGTATGTGTGTTTGTTCTAAAAATAATTAATTTGGCGTAACACTTAAGTACTTAAGCAAACGTGGGCTAGCTGAAGTGAGGCCTATTTATCATTTAAAAGGCATGCGAGGAAAACCAATAAAGCTAATGCCAAGTGTGAAATGTTTGGTATTCATCAAAATTTTTACAGAATCACTATGCATCTATCAAACTATTGAAAATTAATTTAAAAAAGTGAGTGACTGTTTGTTTTATTTAATTTACTATGAATCTAGTTAGCTTCTTAGATTTTAAAAAAATAACCTGCATAAGCAATCTTAGGCAGTATAGACAGCTAGTGTGTTTCTCTCTAATATATATTTTTTTTTTTTTTACAGACGAGCTTTCGAAATGGATGTCGATCAATATGCCCAGCGACTTAGTATCGGACGAAGCAGCCACATCGGGTATAGTCGGCACTTCGAACGAAAGACGCGCTTATAACTACGTACTTACACGATGCAAGCTGATCAAGACTGCTTATAAAGACGGTGATGCGCCTGATTCACTACCTAGGTAAGAAAATTTAACATGACATTTAACACATTCTGGCGCAGGCTGGTGCAGAAGCGAGTTAGTGATTTCGAGAAGCAACGTAAAGTTGACCTGGACACTAAACGCGAAGAACTGAAGTCCCGCCAACCTGCTGCCATTCAATATCATTATGAGCAAGGTTAGCTCACGTGCCCCAAGTGCGCACGGAAGTTCGGCTACATCAGCCATTTTTGGGCGCACGAGCGCCGTACCGACTAGGAGTCGAAGAGGTCGCCATGACCGAAATCGGTCGGAAGGATCATCATCAAGAAAATTTTGTAATATTTGGCGATTTCTTAGATTTTGTATCATTTAGTATGGGACGAAGCAGTAACATTTGGTAATAGTCGGGACTTCCATTGAAAGACGCGCTTATAACTACGTACTTACACGGTGCAAGCTGATCAAGACTGCTTATAAAGAGGGTGGTGGCCTGTTTAACTACCTAGATGAGAAAATTTAGTAATATTTAGCGATTTCTTAGATTTTGTATCATTTAGTATGAGACGAAGCAGTAACATTTGGTATAGTTGAGACTTCAAACGAAAGACGCGCTTATAACTACGTACTTACACGATGCAAGCTGATCGAGTCTGCTTATAAAGAGGGTGATGCGCCTGATTCAATACCTAGGTCAAGAATAGCAATATTTAAGGTTTCCTTTGATTGAACGAAGCAGCGATATCGTGAGGGCTAACAAGCGCCTTGACTTTCACGACTTGCTTTAATAGTTTTTAGTTATTTACGTCTTTTTAATTCTGATCTATCTTTTTCAGGACAAAAATAAGGACTCTACACGTCTGCGAGAACCAAGTATTAGACGGTGCCATAAAGTATTTAGAGTCTACCCTTCAGAAACTACCCCCACCTGATACAGAAGAAAAGAAATAGATAGTACAACCATAGTTTTTATTTGAAGAATGTTTCGAGGCTTAAAATTTTATCAGGTAAGTGAATACTTACCTATTTTGCTCTCACACCGTTATACGGACTTAAACATTAAAAGATATATTTAAATTATATAAATTTATTATGACAAGTTAACAGAGCAAAATTGTTGGAATTTCTTAAGATATTTTGACACTAAATGTCTGCTAGTTTTCTAAAGAATGTTCTTAGTAATATCGATGGTTTTGTTCATCGCTCTAACAGCCTTCGAGGTTTTCTTGTTAATTATTCGCATCATCACAGCTGGAGAACTAGCCGATGATAACAATATTGTACCTGGTGTAAGGGACATAGTATCAGAAACTGATAGGGGTTGTTCAGTCAACGAAAACTGAACACTTTCTTAAAAATGTTTTTTGCTTTTCCAAACAAAATTTTCTGACCGAGGTGG
>JARACY010005979.1:0-19431 GCA_029255725.1 Scrobipalpa atriplicella
ATGTGATTGCAAGAAGCTCAAGTACCTAAATAAAACTTTTATAATATCTTTTGCAAATAAGTACAATCTGAGTTTTGTTTACTATTTCATACCCTATATGTTAATTAAGTATGTTTTCTTTAACCGCAATGGTAATCTAATCGTATATTACTCCGTAGAGAATGTTTGTCAAGCTGGAGCCTAAGAGAATTATAATTAAACTCCGTCTTAATTTATTCCGTCAAGCTGGAGCCTAAGAGAATTATAATTAAACTCCGTCTTAATTTATTCCTCGCAAAAACATTGTTTAAACACATTTATTAGGTAAAACATTGTTATTTGAAATGAGTACATAAATATGTCTGGGATTAATTAAATCTTACAAGGCGAAAACAAGAAACGGTGTAACTTGTTCTTGTACCTATCAATGCTAAATAAAGATATTTGAACAACCTAAGTATTTTTAACTTTTATTCTCCAGATGGTTTGACAACAAAACTGTATTACTTTCACCAAAATTTGTTTTTAGGAAATAATAATAAATTATAAATATACTTGACTTCCCCATACAAAATTACCACGTCGTTGTTAAGACAATTTATATGAAAAAAAAAAACATTCCTCGAAAACCTTTCATTGTGAAAGTTGTTCAGTTGTCTGAGGAACTCCTATCATTTTGCGGAAAGCTGTAACTGACACTCTATACTAATAGGTATTACAGGATCCCTAAATTTCCCTATTAATATCCTTCTGGGCCTAGAAATCCAATCCTTAAGCTCAGATCACATGTTAGCCGTAACTAGGTTGCTAAAGGCCGACGGTATCGGCTGCTAAGTGGTCATATGAGAACTATAGCTCGAATTACGCACCGCGGTTGTGAAAGAATTATAGATTCTAATGCTATAGGATACTGTAAGTAAGGTCTTTTGAAAATAGAGTAGGAACGTGAAGTCTAGAGGTCTTTGGAACATGATAGTGGTTATTATTAAATTGTAAAGGTAAAGACTAAGTCCATTTACCACGCAGGATATAATCTACGTATCTAACCGCGCACTTAGCTCAATATAAGTATACATAGGGATGTCTTTTACTAAAGTATTTTGTAAGGAAATATGTATTTGTAACTTATAAAAGTAGGTAATAAATATCATTGTATATATTTGATATGTTATAGTCAAACAAAGGTCGTTCCATCACGTCTGACAAGTTTTAAGGGTTGTTTAAGATAGATCTGTATATTGCTGTAGTGACAGGTTGTCAGCCCATCGCCTAAATTACAATATACTGAAACCCTTGAATCCCTTAGCTGGTTTTTACAGCATGCCCGGGAAGAGATGCAGCTGGCACATTCTATGTTATTCCACAATATTACTTCTGTATGTGTCTTTCCCGGATACTAGAACAATAAATTTTCTTCTGGACATTTTGGAGGACAGGAGTAATATATTTCCCGGAAAATCTATTTAGGTGAAACAGCAATATGGAAAGGTAGTGTTGCCAATAATCTTCACATACACCCTCGCACAGAAGCGATAACACAAGACTATATTGCAGCAAGCCTTAATACTCAAAGCAGATGCATACTACGAGTATCACATAAATTCCAGGGCTGCCACCGTCCTCTACATTTTAGTTTGTGAGTGAGGTACTAACCTTTGCTTATTAAGAAGAGAACAGTTTACTTAATAAAAACTTTGGAAAAAAATAAACACCCTAAAATACAGATACAGAGAATGTCGCAAGTTTTCTGTAAAGTCATATAATATTAGTTCTTTGTCCTTATTAGTTCCGAAAAAGAAGCATATATTTTTAATGATTGAGCATTGCACCATGACCAACATTGAAATGATTTAAAAGGACTAAGAATAGCTCTCTCTTATACTATCGAAAGATTTTAGTGAAGACTTAAAATGCGGACTACAATTTAAGTTCAACTTCCCGAGCTAAAAATAACCTAAAAAAGCTTTAAGTACCTGCAGTTTCGATTTAAACCAATATAAAATACGCTCTCACACACTCCTACCGACAACCTATTCAGCTCCCGGTAATTTTAATTCAGTTAGTCACCAACCCTGCCTCGTGCTACTCTAGTTAACGCTAACAAGAGACATTGTTCTCTCCCTAATACTATCGCCTTTGATATTGCGCGGTTTTCAATTTAGTCGGACAATAGCTTACAGGGATAACCCGATTTAAATATCTGATTTTGGTCAACGGCGTTCTTGGAGATAGCGTTTAAGCGTATTAGCTAACTAAATGACTTACCTTACTCTGTATAGGAAGTAAAGTGCTTACAAAGTTATATTTTGCGTACGCTATTGAGTTTATGTTGATAATACTTATTCAGCCTTTGAAAGGAAGACTGTGATGAGATTGTCTAACTAGTATGCTTTGTGCTGTGAGGTAGATGATTGAACTTTGGAGCTAGGTGATTGAACGAGGGTACTGGTTTTTACACAGTGAGACTGCCATCTGATCACCGTAACCCAGAAGGGAAACTAGACCCAATCCTAGATTAAGAAAGCAAGCGATGTATACCAAATTATTTATTTTGTTTACTCAATATTTCACCACTCTTACTTCGTCGTCAATATCGAATATCAGCTCTATGAAATGAATTCCTTCCAACAAGGCCTAGCCGTTTCATGTATCCAAACTATCCAAGTTGCAATCAAGAAACCGGATCAATCTCCATGTCAGAACAACCCAAAACACGTTACTGCCCCGATATGACCGGCAAACAAAGTTACGATCCGTTCAGAACGGATTCTAATTACTGCCGAGCCGTCCGGCAGACGCTTTGTTCAACTGGTAGTACGGTGGGGGGACAATGACGACAATGGGAGATGTTTGAGAATCTCCCCGAGCATGCATGCGTAAGGTTTGGGGTATCGTGTTTGGTGATAGTGAACTCCTTTTACAATCATAATATACATTTTGAGGATAGCTATTTGGGAAATAAAATAAAAAAATAAAATAAGCAGAATTAAGTGGAACTCCCTACCTGCGAATCTGTGTCCGGAACACTATAACCTGGGCCTTTTTAAGACGAGAGGGAACAGGTATTATCTAGGCAAGCATGCTTATCAGGGTGACAAAATACTGATTTAGTTACTTACTTTTAAATGTGTAACTAAATGTTTCGAGCCACGTAGTCACTCGTGATTTAAAAGATTTCAAAATTCAAACATAGTTAAAAAACTGCCCTTGTGTTAATCCTAGTTAGCTATTGTATTTTCATAACTTTAAACTGAGCAGGATATTCCGCAAACAAATAATTAGCGACAAACCTTTGAAATAAAGGCAAAGGACAGATAAATAGGGTAACAAATAAACAAGCAATCAATTCAAGAATCCACCAGCGGGCCAACAATGTTCGCGAACAAAACGACAAACTGCCACAAATTACAACGTCACTTATTACTGGGACCGTTTCATAAAACTACAATTTAAGAATTACAAGGACAATTTGAAGTACATTGCCTTGTCAGTTAGTTATTTGGCGGTTATCACACTACAGCAGATCTGCTCCTACGCATGTAGCGTAGCTGTAATATTCTTATTTTTTTTTTACTTTGTATTGAAAAACGCTGGGTCTTACTCACTGAAAATGCTTCTCCTTCCGTGCGTGAGGGCGTGTTTTCAAAAATAAAGCTACACGCGCGTAAAAGCAGATTTTCTTACAGTATGCTAAGTCAGCAAAAGGGATTCGAGATATACAGTGTATTGTAATTTACACATAACAATCTGAAATTATCTTCGGTTTTTGTTGGACGAGGCGAAGGCGCATTTACCGTCCCCGTAAGGGATAGAGGCGTGATTTTTTGTACGTATGTATGCATGTGAGAACCGTTTTGTGCCAGGAGAATTGTCAACCTACCGGCTACGCAATGTAAATCAAATTGTACTTGTGATTTTTAAATCGTACTTTTAAAGATCGGGTCCCAGTAATAAGTGACGTTGTAATTTGTGGCAGTTTGTCGTTTTGTTCGCGAACATTGTTGGCCCGCTGGTGGATTCTTGAATTGATTGCTTGTTTATTTGTTACCCTATTTATCTGTCCTTTGCCTTTATTTCAAAGGTTTGTCGCTAATTATTTGTTTGCGGAATATCCTGCTCAGTTTAAAGTTATGAAAATACAATAGCTAACTAGGATTAACACAAGGGCAGTTTTTTAACTATGTTTGAATTTTGAAATCTTTTAAATCACGAGTGACTACGTGGCTCGAAACATTTAGTTACACATTTAAAAGTAAGTAACTAAATCAGTATTTTGTCACCCTGATAAGCATGCTTGCCTAGATAATACCTGTTCCCTCTCGTCTTAAAAAGGCCCAGGTTATAGTGTTCCGGACACAGATTCGCAGGTAGGGAGTTCCACTTAATTCTGCTTATTTTATTTTTTTATTTTATTTCCCAAATAGCTATCCTCAAAATGTATATTATGATTGTAAAAGGAGTTCACTATCACCAAACACGATACCCCAAACCTTACGCATGCATGCTCGGGGAGATTCTCAAACATCTCCCATTGTCGTCATTGTCCCCCCACCGTACTACCAGTTGAACAAAGCGTCTGCCGGACGGCTCGGCAGTAATTAGAATCCGTTCTGAACCGGATCGTAACTTTGTTTGCCGGTCATATCGGGGCAGTAACGTGTTTTGGGTTGTTCTGACATGGAGATTGATCCGGTTTCTTGATTGCAACTTGGATAGTTTGGATACATGAAACGGCTAGGCCTTGTTGGAAGGAATTCATTTCATAGAGCTGATATTCGATATTGACGACGAAGTAAGAGTGGTGAAATATTGAGTAAACAAAATAAATAATTTGGTATACATCGCTTGCTTTCTTAATCTAGGATTGGGTCTAGTTTCCCTTCTGGGTTACGGTGATCAGATGGCAGTCTCACTGTGTAAAAACCAGTACCCTCGTTCAATCACCTAGCTCCAAAGTTCAATCATCTACCTCACAGCACAAAGCATACTAGTTAGACAATCTCATCACAGTCTTCCTTTCAAAGGCTGAATAAGTATTATCAACATAAACTCAATAGCGTACGCAAAATATAACTTTGTAAGCACTTTACTTCCTATACAGAGTAAGGTAAGTCATTTAGTTAGCTAATACGCTTAAACGCTATCTCCAAGAACGCCGTTGACCAAAATCAGATATTTAAATCGGGTTATCCCTGTAAGCTATTGTCCGACTAAATTGAAAACCGCGCAATATCAAAGGCGATAGTATTAGGGAGAGAACAATGTCTCTTGTTAGCGTTAACTAGAGTAGCACGAGGCAGGGTTGGTGACTAACTGAATTAAAATTACCGGGAGCTGAATAGGTTGTCGGTAGGAGTGTGTGAGAGCGTATTTTATATTGGTTTAAATCGAAACTGCAGGTACTTAAAGCTTTTTTAGGTTATTTTTAGCTCGGGAAGTTGAACTTAAATTGTAGTCCGCATTTTAAGTCTTCACTAAAATCTTTCGATAGTATAAGAGAGAGCTATTCTTAGTCCTTTTAAATCATTTCAATGTTGGTCATGGTGCAATGCTCAATCATTAAAAATATATGCTTCTTTTTCGGAACTAATAAGGACAAAGAACTAATATTATATGACTTTACAGAAAACTTGCGACATTCTCTGTATCTGTATTTTAGGGTGTTTATTTTTTTCCAAAGTTTTTATTAAGTAAACTGTTCTCTTCTTAATAAGCAAAGGTTAGTACCTCACTCACAAACTAAAATGTAGAGGACGGTGGCAGCCCTGGAATTTATGTGATACTCGTAGTATGCATCTGCTTTGAGTATTAAGGCTTGCTGCAATATAGTCTTGTGTTATCGCTTCTGTGCGAGGGTGTATGTGAAGATTATTGGCAACACTACCTTTCCATATTGCTGTTTCACCTAAATAGATTTTCCGGGAAATATATTACTCCTGTCCTCCAAAATGTCCAGAAGAAAATTTATTGTTCTAGTATCCGGGAAAGACACATACAGAAGTAATATTGTGGAATAACATAGAATGTGCCAGCTGCATCTCTTCCCGGGCATGCTGTAAAAACCAGCTAAGGGATTCAAGGGTTTCAGTATATTGTAATTTAGGCGATGGGCTGACAACCTGTCACTACAGCAATATACAGATCTATCTTAAACAACCCTTAAAACTTGTCAGACGTGATGGAACGACCTTTGTTTGACTATAACATATCAAATATATACAATGATATTTATTACCTACTTTTATAAGTTACAAATACATATTTCCTTACAAAATACTTTAGTAAAAGACATCCCTATGTATACTTATATTGAGCTAAGTGCGCGGTTAGATACGTAGATTATATCCTGCGTGGTAAATGGACTTAGTCTTTACCTTTACAATTTAATAATAACCACTATCATGTTCCAAAGACCTCTAGACTTCACGTTCCTACTCTATTTTCAAAAGACCTTACTTACAGTATCCTATAGCATTAGAATCTATAATTCTTTCACAACCGCGGTGCGTAATTCGAGCTATAGTTCTCATATGACCACTTAGCAGCCGATACCGTCGGCCTTTAGCAACCTAGTTACGGCTAACATGTGATCTGAGCTTAAGGATTGGATTTCTAGGCCCAGAAGGATATTAATAGGGAAATTTAGGGATCCTGTAATACCTATTAGTATAGAGTGTCAGTTACAGCTTTCCGCAAAATGATAGGAGTTCCTCAGACAACTGAACAACTTTCACAATGAAAGGTTTTCGAGGAATGTTTTTTTTTTTCATATAAATTGTCTTAACAACGACGTGGTAATTTTGTATGGGGAAGTCAAGTATATTTATAATTTATTATTATTTCCTAAAAACAAATTTTGGTGAAAGTAATACAGTTTTGTTGTCAAACCATCTGGAGAATAAAAGTTAAAAATACTTAGGTTGTTCAAATATCTTTATTTAGCATTGATAGGTACAAGAACAAGTTACACCGTTTCTTGTTTTCGCCTTGTAAGATTTAATTAATCCCAGACATATTTATGTACTCATTTCAAATAACAATGTTTTACCTAATAAATGTGTTTAAACAATGTTTTTGCGAGGAATAAATTAAGACGGAGTTTAATTATAATTCTCTTAGGCTCCAGCTTGACAAACATTCTCTACGGAGTAATATACGATTAGATTACCATTGCGGTTAAAGAAAACATACTTAATTAACATATAGGGTATGAAATAGTAAACAAAACTCAGATTGTACTTATTTGCAAAAGATATTATAAAAGTTTTATTTAGGTACTTGAGCTTCTTGCAATCACATTTTCTTTCATTTCAAATATAAAAAGCATATAGTTTGAAATATAGCGAAAACAATGGCTCTTAATAAATAGATTGTTTGCATTATGTTCAATCATTATTTTTTTACTTCAACACACGTTCCTTTTGTAAAAATCTTGCGTGTAGCAACTCTGGCCCATACAAAAACAGGCCGCACCATTAATATATCTTACTTTTATTAGGTACTTAAGTAATAGTATCGAAAAAAGAAATAAGTGGATTCAAGATACTACTTATACACCATTTTACAGAACTAGTTTCTGCTTAGTGTTTTAAGCAGATCCAAACGAACACTTGCGATCTGAATATCGCGGGATCTCTGCAAAAGTATCACTAGTTTTCCTTATTTTCCCTCAAGAACTCCTATAACAGGGTAAGGAGAAGTTTCTTAAAAGGTTATCCGATGTCCAGTATCGAATGCCCGAACATTTTATTTCGTCCACTCGATTTTATGAGCAAGTGGTTACGTGACCCCGGTGTATAGATTTTTGAATAAATGATGACTTTAGAAAAGTAAAGCGGGTTTTCTCCTTTGGTTTTCTACTGAGACAAAACATAACTATCTATATGAAATCTCTTACAATACAAGCAAGTATTCATGTACTTTGTGTTCAATCACTCTTAAGAACCATAAGGTTAGTCATAATTAGTTACTGAAAGAGCAACGTCTGGTACCTACTACCACTTTGCAGAAAACTATACAGAAAGAAAAAAAAACTACGTTGCATGCCAGAGTTTTTCACTCAATGATTGATAGATATTTGAATAACATCTAATTTCGTTGCTGAAGCAAATAATCTTACGATACAATAGACGATATTACCTCTTGAACATTGACAATACTACGTCTCTACATCCACAAAGCGAGATAGCTGTATCAAAGAATCTACGTTAGATTTATATTTTTATACAAGGTGTAAAAAAGTACTGTTTTCCATGTGTTTTATAGATGATACCAAACAACTTTCCCAAAGCACAAAAATTTGCTTAAAAAAGTACTTGCCTTTTCCATAAAAATATGCTCTCCTCATCTGCAAATTGTGTATAGACAAGGCGAAATTTATTTCGGACTAATTCTTTTGTGCTTCGCGAAAGTTGTTTTGATCATTACTAAAATATGTGGTTGAAAGGAACGCAGTACTTTTTTTACACCCTGTATATTTTTATCGATGTGAAAAGCCAGGACAGATATCAAAGTCATCATTATTTTCAGCGGGCAGTTCGTTCATGCGAAAATTTTTAGTTGGCGCATCTCACGGCTTCCGAAGAAAATCAATAACGTGTAGGCAACCAGTTTAAAATGGATTTCTATATCAAAACTCTTATGTAGACCTATTTTTATTTATCCACGTTTCTATAAATTATTTATATATATTTTTTTATACAATACAACACATTTTATTGCACTTAGGAAAACGTTTAAATAGGTTTTCAAATTCCAATTCGCGTTCTTTTTCCTTTCATACCGGCGTAGCAGTCATCAAGTCAAAGCTTAAGGACAACTGATATACACCCTCCATAAAAGAGCATCTAAGATACAACCCCATACAAAATTAGCAAAGCAATTTCTGGTTCCGAAACCACTTTCCTCGTTTCGAGTTACAGAGTTCCCTATGCTCGGGAAGCTGTAACCACGTCGTAATGTACTGTACTAGGTGGTGTTTATATTAGTAGACTGGCTTCCTTGATGGACTTGAAACGATAAATAATGAATGTATTAGCTGCCCGGGAATACTGTGAAAGTCAAAGCCAACAAAGACTTCAAAGCAAATGAGAAACTTACTAAACACAAAAATGGTAGAACGACAAAAAATAAAAATACCTATTCAGAAAATTTTTCTTTCGGAATACCGGTCATAATATTACCCGAACTGGGCAAAGATAACAAATGAGATAATGTTATTAACGAACTAGTCGATAAAATCAATGCTGGTAGTCCACCTGCGGTTTGGGATTGCCAGACCAAAAAAATTAAATCCTAATTTCTTCAGAATAAACCATCTGAATGATAGATTGGAGTTAAACTCGATTTTAATAAACGACACAGAAAAACAAAGAAATACCTTACTTTACGTAGTTGCATACTGCACTGACCTCAAATAAAAGGGATAAGGGCAAGCGAATGATGATGATTATGAGAATGACTTTATGAATAAGCAATAACTCTAGAATGATTGCAAATCTAAGTTACCTACTCAACCAAATTCATACTAATAAAATAAATAAATTATAATAATTAAGAAAAAGTAACACACAAAAGCCAAATAAAAAAAAACAATCCTTTCTAGCTCCCATAAAATTATTCTTGCCAATTTGTTCTTTGTTTGAATTTACGCCCTGGCAACCCTTTCCATTAGGTTTTCCGCAAACGAGGGGAGCATGTAATTCCACGTGGCCAGCAATTTTTTTGCCGAGATTTCCCGGTCGTTTCCCTGTCCCGATAACAGGGAAATATAGACCTCTCTGTCCATGTTTTTTTCACAAATGTACCAGAACGATTCCGTTCTGATAACGCTGTGGTAATGACTTGTTTTTTTTAATGCTTTTTAAGCAGCTTTATTATTGGTCTTTTGTTATTTTGATTTCAGTCGAAAATATAGGTACTTATACTTACCAAGGCTGGTGTTCAGCAGTAAGAAATTTACGGTTAATATTGCTGGGTTGGTATTAGTCTGGGCGTCCGCCGCGCTCATAAGTAAATCTGTGGTATTAGGGTATTAGGTACTGATGTTAGATGGATGACGCTGACTGACATGACAACGTGACTACACAGTAGAAATTTAATTGGTTAATTATCTAAGCTTGATCCTGACATGTACCTAAGGTACAAGCCGCTTTTCTTCCCAGGTGTATATTTGTAAAAGCCGGTATCCAAAAGCAAACCCTATGGCAAAATTAAAACAAATAAACCGCCAAGGCCCCACATGTTCTTTCGTGGAAATTACGTGAAAACAGTTTTCCCAACACCCTGTTAATAATATAACTCGTATAATACAATAAATTCTATGAATGATACAACCCGAAATGGAATACTTGATACGTGACTCAAACTTTGGCCATTGGGGGAACTTGGCAATGCTTTTACATTGTGTTTATAATACGTTTCTTGAGACGTGTTTTGAAGGAATTTTATTGTGATCAGAATGTTCTGCGTAAATGTAGGTTAAAGTATATCAGGAATTGAATTGTTGTTAAGATACATTTTACAAAAACAGTTAATTTTAAGCTCTTGGTTTTCAATCATATTCTCATTACTTAGTTCTAAACAAATTTAAAATAAACTAAAGTAAATAAACTTAAGTTAAAATAAACATTATGATTGAAAATCGAATAAGAGATTTTGTTAGATTGGGGTTGAACTAACAACAATATTACCCAATTTTCTTTATATTTTATCTTGTCGATAATAACTTTAAATACAACCTACCAACTAAAGCCTACTCGTCATCAATCAATACGGGTTTTCAAGGGAATCTCTAAAAAGGCAGGTAAAAAGTTAGCACCGAGCTGAACATTTTCACAAAGCCGGGATCCGGGTAAAAATCAGGAATATCACACTGTATTTTTGTTGTATGGGATCTTTGTTTCAAGGGGTAAGAAAAGATATGTATATTTTAATAATAAATAGTTTAATTAGGAGATTGATATAGCAAGGAAAGTTTGCATGCAGATCCATGGGCAAACAATTTAAAAAAATAGACAGTGTTTTTAACTATGCATTTAACATTATGTCAATTTATCAAGAGATCAAGGTATACAGTTCGACATAATCCACACTGTCCAGCATAAAAATTCCAGCATAATATAGAAAATGACAGTTTAAATGTTCTTACTCTCACGAAGACCTGTAAAGCGTTCAGACGTCCTGGCATGGATAAGTTCAGTCTAAATGTTCCCGACAGTGGTATGAATTTATGAGATAAATTTCCTTAAGGTGCTTGGTCCAAGTCAAGAACTAATGCTAGGAAAATACAGATGTTTTTTACATGATTTTTTTTTTATAGATGTATTTTGTACCTATTACCTACTGCGTTCCTTTTAACCACATGTTTTACTGATGATAACGAACAACTTTCCCAATGCACAAAAATTTTAGCTCGAAATAAAATGTTGCCTTCTCCATACAAAATTGCAGATGAGTAGAGCATCGAGCTAAAATTTTCTTGCTACGGGATAGTTGTTTGTTCATCTGTAGAACATTGTGGTTTAAAAGAACGTTTTTCTTTTTTTTTACACCCTGTATAGAAAAAAAAACTTTTGCGAAATACTCTATTTATGATCTATAGTTTGTTATTTTGGTAGAGTCATAAATTGAAGTATGTCAGCCAATTATATATAGTCTGATTTTGTAAATTCGTAAATTTACGACGTTTATTTCATCACTCTGCTGAATTTCACTGATGAAGTAAAAAAAAAATATTTTTTGCTTCTGTAACTTTCTTTTTACTTAGTTTCCTAATTATTTTAATTAATATGGTCCGCTCGTTGCCTATAACTTGGCACCTCACAGAATTGAGGATCCGCTGTCTCGAGCAGTTAAAATTTTATAGAAGCGTGCTTTTACGCGCTCATATAAAATCGGGTCCTCCTCGCGAGGTGTAAAATCGGTCTATTTTTATGTCTAAGAACACAGTAAATTTTGAGTGGATTTTTTTATTTGTATGCCAGTTCGAGAAGTGTATATGGATGCTCATTTGACGAATTTTACGTTAACATAAAAAACTTAAGCGGTTGTTTGAAAGTCAATATTTCATTTCTTATTCGACTTTTGAGGGGAACATAAAGAGAGATCCTATTAAACGTATATGATAGTAAAATGGGTTTATTTTATTTCATATCGCATTTATGTTTATCTTCACAAATTTCTCATTCCAAATGGAATTTACCTACATCTCCAAATTTGGTACTCCTACAAATAATATCATATAGAGTCGATTTATTGTATTAAAAAAATAACGTAGCATGGCGTGGTATGACATTTATTTACCTTATTACCTAGATAGATACCTACCTAATGTCATGTTATAAGTACTACTTTATTTAAAGGTTCGCAGTTACTTTTACATACATAACTTTGATACCCTGTATTTTATGTATATTTCTTGCATTGTTGACTTGATTACATACGACAAGAAATTATCCATCTTAAGGTCAAACAAAAATAGGTTAAACTGCCGTCAGCCTGTATTAATTATTTTATGTTCAGATTACTAGTCTAGTTGATAGTTAGATTATTATCTAGAAATAATAATTTATCAAGTGCAGACAGACCAGCAGAACTGTTTTCCTTGACTCTAATGTAGATAAAATTATTGTATTCATACTTTACTCAGATGAGAGAATGAATCAAGTTCGTGATCAAGTTATAACTCCATCTTACCTGAAACAAGAAAATATGATTTTTTAATATAAAATTAAAAGTAGTAAAACACAGTCAGCAAACAAAGTACGTCATACGTCCTGAAAATAGGTGGGGCGATGATATATGATATATGATGATATAAGAAAGCGGGCACCGAGCTGATGAGTGGCGTGCCATGGGAGAGGGAGGCCTATATGCCTATAGTGGAGGCCTAGCAGTGGACTGATACAGGCTGATGATGATGAATTACAATACATTTTCCAATAAATATTATGAAATTAATAATATCAGTATTAAATTTAAGCGAAAATTTATATAAGAAGCTGTCTAAAATACTATATATAAGCTATCTAGAAAGTGATTCTACATTACATTACAAAGAAAATCATCATCTAGAATTTCTGTAATTTAACGATACTTTTGGTGCCATGTCATCGTATTACTTTGACAGCTTTTTTGAGAACTTTTTTTTTATAAGGAAATGGAAAGCACAAAATTAAATATGGGTGACATGGGTGTAATAAAAATAGCTGACCATATTTTATGTGTGATTCTACCCACGAAACTGAACAACTTTCCCCTAGAATCACACCCTAAAAATATGGTCAGCTATTTTTTTTACTCCTGGTTTTACACAGAATAGGAATTATATTGAAGTAGAAGGCATTAATTAGTTCTCATACCAGCACAGTTTATCTTAGCGTCAGGTCATCGTCCGAAGCTCAAATAATTGTTATCTATGCATCTCGAGCGGGACTCACAATGTCATTGTGAGGTGAATATCAAGCAGTGTCCTCTAATAACTACCCTCGCCTTTGTTATTATAATTTTCTGGAGCTTGTAGGTATGATGAGGATAGAGGATTTGGTTTAGAGGCATAAAATCATGCATTTATTCCTTATGGGTTAGGTAGAGAACGAACAACACACTACTTTCCAATCTTTCCACCACTCTAAAACGACTATATGTTCGCACTCGAGATTTTTTTGTTGACCTCAAAGAAACCGAAAAAAATATTCGTCTCTCTGATACAATGATATTTCGTACAAATTAAATACTTAAATTGGTATAAAAACTACATTTTTGTCGATTAGAAATTAGAAAGCAGTGCACAATAACAGTTTTCATCGCTTGTGTGAAGACATTTTTTACCGATCCTTTCTTTTACTATACTTCATATTTTACTATACTTATTATTATTATTTAATAATAGCCGAGCAGCAGAATTGCTGATGTGGCTATATCCGCAGCTGGTGTGTGCGCTAATATTTAATTTAAGTCCATTATTTATGATTTACTTCAACCAAATTGGACCAATTATTCTTTGATATTATATTAAGTAGCGTGACGCCATGATTTAAAAAAATAAGTTGACTAATTTAATGGTAACCGTGTTTAATAAAACCGCGTAAAACATATTTCAATAAAATTACAGTTACGATTTATTATACAAAAATTAATACTCATCTGACAATAATTTTCACGCTATCCTCATCAAAATAATTTAAGTTACATTCTCAAAATAATTTTAGTGAACATAAAATGTTATTAAACCCAAAAGCTTTATAATTTATACGAACACATTAAACTACCAACAAAATATTGTTAAATTTTACACCCAACCTATAAAATCCTTTGTAAATACCTTAAAGCGGTCCCGAAACGTATTAAAATAACTGTAAACTAGTTAAACCACTATAAATATGGGTCAGACGGTACCATGAAATAACCTTTACAAACATAACATCACGCTTTTATTCCTTATGGGGTCGGCAGAGGGTCAAAGTCTCGAAAAAAACCACGCAGTTCTCTTCTCTATTACTTCTCCCGACTTGAGCTTTAAGAATTTTCCAACTGACCATCCCATCAATTAAAAAGAATTTGAGGCGGACCAAAGTTACCCTTTGAGTTTTCAAAAAGGTCAACTGATCCACGGTCAATTTTTTATGCCGATAAGATACCCTTTAACTCGACTTTTGTCATAACCTGGTTTTTCCAATAGCTTACTCCGAATGAAGGTACGAACAATGAGTTGTAAATTGACGGATTTGTTCGTCCCATTGGGCGCTTTTCCACTAGACGACACGTCAACGGCAACGACGACGGCACGGTACCGTCGACGATATCGTAGGTGAGGTAATGTATGAAAATCAATGAAATTGTATGACACGCTTTTCCACTTGCCGGCACGGCACCGTCACGGCATGTCATCGATTCCCATAGATATTGTCACGTGATCGTCGCCGTGCCGTCGCCGTTGCCGTTGACGTGCCATCTAGTGGAAAAGCGCCCATTGGATGTAATCCTTCCCGGTCACAAATTTCGTTTGAGGACGTTTAGAACTTTGATTTGTGGTCCGAGGGAGGGAGGATACGTACTACTCGTAGATTGCAAAACTATTGGAGCTACAGGCTGATAGAATACTGGAAGGTTTTTCATTTTGATTTTTAGATATATTACGTACTTTGCGACCATCTTGATTTTACTTTTCAACAATCTACAGGACATAGTACTTTTTGTATTATAGTAGTTTTTGTTTGTGTTACTCTTGGGAATCGAACCAACGACCTTAGAACCGAGAGCTGATGGCTTAACCTAACATTCTATAGGTAGAAAATGTATGTACATAGATAGACGTAACAAATGTATGCTAATTAAAAAACGTGGGTTTAGGTATATTCTAAGAAACAATAAAAACAATGTAAACATCTCATTTAACCAGTTTTCAACTCAATTTCATGTAAATCTGCTAATTAGTAGTAAGTGCGAACTGTTTTAATGATTATTTTATGTGTGTATTCCCTTTATGTACCTACTTACACATTCTTAATATCTTGTAGGAATGTGATCTTTGAACGTCTCGTGTCGATTTTTTTTTACAACATAGTAACTGCACAACTTAGGTAGAATATTTAAATTTTTATGATAAGTATTTTGGTAACTTAAATAGGTAGGTATTTTCTGTTGATATAGCGCATGGCATATAGGAAGAGCCGAGGCGGCCGCGAATAGATTTTGTATAGAAATACGTCCGGGCAGGGCAGCTTCAAATCTCCAGTTGTCGCGGTCTAAAGCTCGTACTTATAAAGCGATATGTATAGATTTTGACAGGACATTTTGTATTAAAATGACATTTCTGAAAACTCAAACTCGCTGTCACTCTTGAGAGCTGTTTTTTAATACGGGTCTAAGGCCCGTATTTATAATCAGCTCTCAAGAGTGACAGCGAGTTTGAGTTCGTATCAGAAATGTCATTCCAGTACAAAATTACCTGTCAAATCCGTACTCAATATTGCTCTCAATCTTGAGATCGCTTTATAAATACGAGCCTAAGTTGCGGTGATATTCTATAGAAAATCCGTCAAAAGTGACGGCACCGCCGCCGCCTTGAATCTTCCATTATGCTACGCGCCTAAAGGAGAAGGTAGATGGCTGAAAATCAGCTTTAACATTGCGTGGAATGGTATGGTTTCACGGAGCTGAGTCAACTGTCTTGCTTGTATGTTACCTGCATTTTATTTTACTGCGTGTAATGTTGTCTCAATGTAATAAACTCGGTACATTTTAATCTCATTTACGAGACCAATGGTTATCACAGGGTTGGCAGCTTTCTGGGCCAAATGATAAGTCTGGCTATTCAGTTAATGCTGCCAGTCTGCTGGGCACCAAGTCTCATGGGGATGCACTGAATGATTTTTATAATTATTTATAATTTTATTTCAACTTTGTTTTTATTATTTTATTTTTTAAATTGAAATCTTTATAAAGTTGATTAAATCTGTACGTTATTATACAAAATGATTTATATTTCAGTCATATCTGCTGCATTTATTACAAAGTCCGCCATTTTCTCTGAAAGCATCTGAAGTCTAGTAGATAAAACGTTTCGCATCTCTCAATTCATTTCTTTGGATGAGCTCGACCATTCACCAAGTACGCTCAACTTTTAATAAAATCCTACCACCCTACTAATATTATAAATCCAAAAGTGTGGATGTTTGTCACACAATCACGGTTTAACCAAGATCAGGATAAAGCTTGATAAGATAAGATAAGATATGTTTATTTGCTTAGAATAGGGTAAATTACATAGATGGTTAGACAATTTACAAATCCTCCTAGTCAGCCATGATAATTAGGTATAGCATGCAAATATTTAATTTAAATTAAAATTAAAATTTTACATTTGAATAAAAAGTTAATTAATAAAGTCAAGCAACTAGAATTTTTTTTTATCTAAGAATTCTTTTACAGAGTAGAAACCGTGCATCATAATCTTTTTAAACATTTCTGATTTAAATTGTTTTAATGGTAAATCTTTTATATATTGTGGAATTTTATTATATATACTGATACGCATATTATAAGAGTTTGGCACACAAAATTAGGGTAAGTCCTGGAAAAGGATATTGGTTGTTTCAGTACCAGAGAACACCTACTTCAAAATCATTTATCTGCGAGTGAAACTGCGGGTGCGGGCAAATTTTTTTTACAATAAAATATAACATAAAACGCAGAGAACAAAAAATGAGGCTAGCTGTCAAACCTTCTCAATCAAATACGTATCCCAAAAAGTATAACATCTTAAATTGTAACCATAGCTCAAGATAGAACCTACCACGGGAAAATAATTAATTTAGCCGCGTGTAAAATCGCAGGAGAAACGCTAGTTTAATATATTTAAATCCCTTAGAGATGAAATAATATCACTGACAGCAGCAATGTTTTAACACTAATGTATCTCTAGAACTGTTTAATGAAAATTATATAAAGCATTGAACTCCAGACTTATGAAGGTTTTATGTAGATTTAATTATATTAATAATAACAAGTCATAATCAGTTAGATTTAATTAAATGTGTCTATTGGTTCTTGTCTCAGATTTAATGAAGATAATAACGTCAGAAACAGCACTAAACAAATAGTTATTCGAAGTGTTACTTATAATATCAGGCTGAATTTATCCTGAAAAAAAAAATGGTTCACTTGTAGGTACTGTTGTTAATTACTTAGTAGGTACGGCTGATGGTGCTAACCAGTGCTCGCAAATTCGCACAAGTTCTTGATCGCTCAATTGGCTACTTTCCAACTAGTCAAATCAGCAACTTTTTATGAAATGTCAAAAACGCCTTTTTGTATGAAAATAGTAAGTTATGACGTCACATTTTAGTAAATATTGACTAATCAAATCAATAACTTATATACTTTTGATTCGATTATTAAAATCTAAATGTGCATTTTTTTTTAAATGATGAATGAAATTCACAATATTTTTAGCCATTAGTTTTAAGTATAAACGTTTTGAATTTTTTAAGCTACCCAGTCAAGTACCCAATTGGTTAGAATATAGCTGCATACTCTTACTTATGGATAGATCCCATATTTAAAGTTTAGTGTAAAGTAAATTCCATTGTTGTGTGGGAATAGCAGTACCTCTAACATTAATTTATATGCTATCTCAACCACTTCTGTGCTAGACTAGAGTCAATAGAAAATTCATCGCTTATTCAGTAGCTTCTTTTAAATCTTCAATCTTATATCTTTATTATTACTCCGCGGGCTAAGAGCAAAACTGATTCGCGCAAAGTTTCTTATACAGCACTTTCATATAAGAGAGAGCACATAGTTGATGAAAAACAAGAGCACAGATGCTATTGAGCAAAACTTCACAATATCGCGAAACTTATGAGTTTTCCACTGTTCCACAACAAAACGAAGAAGTAATAACTGCTTGATAGAAGCATTCGACCCGTTCGTTTCAGACCCTTTCCTTTTGTGCCAATTCTGTTATTTTTATTTGTTTTTCTTTGAACTAATACAGCCCCTAAAAAATATTTTCGATGTATAAATTCTGGTTACGTGATGTAGCAACCGCATTTTTGTTATGTTAAAGTAGTTTATTAAAGTAGTAAAGATAATTCCAGTAACTTAATATAAAGTTAGATAATTATGTAAGTAGGTGCACGTATATAAACAGAGTGCCATTTAGCAGGCTATTCTGAAATTTGTTGACAAAATTAATAGCCACTTCCTGTGATCGGATACAGATAAAATTTTCTAAAGTTACTCATATAAATAGGATGAAAAATTGTGTTCTTCTTGTAACTTTCAGCAGATATGGTAGTTTGACATAATCTAACATTTTTAAATTCGTCAAAATGGTCTTTATGAGATATTGGTAGGTAAAAATTTGGTAATAATATTACTTGCCCAACTATCCTTTTTATTCCTTTAAATTTTGTCTATTTCACATGTCATGCCAATGAAATGAAATTTTATTAATTCTCTTTTTTATTTCCGACAAAATACAATGTTGTTATTGTATTTCCAAATACTTCATATTCCATTACAGTTTCCGAACAGCCGTAAAGTACACCTTCATTACACAAAAGCCAATAACATTTTTCGTGCCTTATACTAAAGTATATCCCTGATCAATTTTACGTCCCAAAACGTATTTGGATCCCACATTATCAAACCGAGAGGTAAAGTTACAAAGTCGGAATTTTGGTCCCCAATACAGTAATTAAGGGCAGAGGATGGGGCTGGAGGCCAATTCTGTTAGAGGCCATCTTCAAATATATAGGGTGTAAAAGAAAACACAGGTACATTTTTTTTTATAAATCTTTGAGAAAATGTGTATGTAGGGATAAATTGCACTTTTACACTGGACGAATTTAGATGAAATTTGGTTTTCAGCTTGATTGTTATAACGAATAGCACTTCAATTGCATTTTCGTTGCGGAAAAAAATCACTTTCTACAAAAAAAAAAA
>JARACY010005980.1:0-19431 GCA_029255725.1 Scrobipalpa atriplicella
AATATTAAATAAATTATCATATAGTCACGTTTGTATCCCTTAAGGGGTAGGCAGCGGCTTACTGAAAACCGTTCCAAAAGTCTTTCATTTTCAATTAAAAAAAAAACCTATCTGTTAGTTAGTTTTATGAGTTATGGTATGAATGACTGATACTTAATGATTTAATAAATTAATATGTACATAAATACGTATATAGTCACACCTCTATCCCTATCGGGTAGGCAGAGCATCAATGACTAACTAGAAACTATTTCTGCTACTTTCTTCAGTACTTTCTAACTCCATAATTAAAACATACTTATAATAGTCACGTCTGTATCTCTTACGGGGTAGCTAGATTATCAACGGCTTACGGAAACTGTTTTTGCTACATTTGTCCTTTAATTCTTTCTCATTCCTATAAATTAATAGGTACATACAATCATAACATTTATTTATTCTTACTGACAAACCTCTAAAGCTATCACACCATTTTTACCAGCTAATTTTTAGCAATTCCATCTAAGACAATAATTTTATGTTTTATATAGATACAGCTTTCCGCTCGCTGTGTTACCCGCGCTAGATGAGTATTCCCGCGGAAATAAAAGTAGCCTAAAAGTAGGCAATTAAAAGTAGGTAGTTGTCCTTATGACTGATACTTTCTTATTTACTATATTAATACATACATACATTTAGAGTCACTCCAGTATTCCTAGCGGGGTAGGCAGAGCATCAATGACTAAAGTGGTTTTAAAGTTATTTTGATGCTAAAATTTTTCGCGAGCGAAGCCGCGGGTTAATGCTAGTTACAATATACTGAAATCCTCGAATCCCTGCAGGTTTTACCAGCATGCCTGGGAAGAGATGCAGCTGGCACATTCCATGTTTTTCTATCGCTCCCAGTCCAGCATGGGAGTTAGTAATATTTGCTTTTTTCCCTTTTTAGCACCAATTGCATTCGCGGCTCATGGCGTGGGCAAAGGCAAGCGCGTCACATCGTACCCGAGCACCAAGGAGAAATTCCCCGCGGATTTATACACTTATGTGGAAGGGGAGAGGGTCATAGTCGATGGAAATTTCGTCACTAGCCGAGTAAGTAGCTACATACATACATAAAATCACGCCTTTATCCCTAATGGGGTAGGCAGAGCGAAAACTACCGAAAGGTCATTCCGCCACGTCAGACAAGTTTTGTGGGTTATTTCAGATGGTCATGTGTATCGCTATAGTGACAGGTTCTCAACCCGTCGCTTAAATTGCAATACATTAAAACCCTCGAATCCCTTAGCTGGTTTTTACAGCATGCCCGGGAGGAGATGCAGCTGGCACATTCTATGTTTTTCTATTACTCCCAGTCCAGCATGGAAGAGTAGCTATGTTTCCACAATGTTGTCTGGTAGAAGTCGCTTTTAGCGATAAGACTGCCTTTGAGATCACTGTCTATGTCTACCCTGTAAGTAATAAAGGTGTTTATAAAAGTGCCAAATCGAGAATTTGTCATTTCGCGACTATGTCATTACGCGAAAATGGCATTCTGCGATCGCGACATTTTGTCCCTCGTTCCGTTAAGGACAGATTCCGGTTATGGCAGATTCGTGTGAGGGCAGATTCTTCTTACGGCAGATTCCTGTTATGGCAGAAATGGGACAGTCGCAAACACAACAATTTCGTAGCGTAGGTATGATCGGCCCCCGCATTTGCCCTTCACGGTGTGGGCATACATACCCTTCCATACAGAATCGACTTTCAACGAAAATTTTGCAAATTGTACATTTTGCGATAGATTTGACATTTAGCGCATATAAAAAATGAAAATGCGCGGGTCAAACATTTTGCGATCTTGTCATTACGAGAAAATTACATTCTGCGATTGTAAAATTTTGACCGTTTTCGTCACTTACGACGACGTAGACAATGCCAAGCAATATGTATTTGTCATTTAACGTACCTATGTGACAATGCGCGAATTGTACATTTTGCGACTTGTCATCGCGCGAATAATAACCTTTTTCTATCAGTCGTTCCTCTTATTGTAGGAAAAAACCAAGATTTACATGAATTCCTATAAATAGTGGGGACCTGGGGACTATTTTTGTTTTTTTTTTGTTTTTTTTTTGTATGTTCTTATTTTTTTTCTATTCTTTTTGCAAATTTTTTTTCAGGGTCCCGGAACAGCCTACTGGTTCGGGCTGACGCTGATTGAAAAGTTGACCGGGAAAGAACAGGCCGTACACGTTGAGAAAGGAATGCTCATCAACGACTATTAAGATAAAATATAACATTTCTTTAATGTTGAGTTATCGATACCAACTTGTTTAGCGGCCCAATAAACCCCTCGTTCCGTTAAGGACAGATTCCGTTTATGGCAGATTCTTCTTAAGGCAGCTTTTCAAACTAAAGAAATTCAGCTCAGGATTGTCTGCGATAGCTCAGTTGCTCAGTTGGTTTAGAGCGTTGGGACGGTACTCCAAAGACGCAGGTTCAAATCCTCTGCGGTTGAATTTTTGATTAATTTCCATTAGAAAGCCTACCGTAATACATAATATATTTGTAACAAAGTTAACAGCGGTTCCGAAATTTGAACATCTGCCAAGTTGAAAAAAAAAAACGGTAACTTCGCAGAATGTCCCTTTCGTAAAATGCCTCTTTTCGCAAAATGTTCCTTCGAAAGTCTTTTTAGTAGCTGCCTACTATTTGAACTTAATCTATCAAAAAAGGTACATTTTGCGGAATAGGGACATTATGCGAAAGGGACATTCTGCGAAGTAACGGAAACAACAGGTTATGTATGGGTCGCAAAACACGTTGATATCGATAACTCAACGTTAAATAAAATCGGCCAAGTGCGAGTCGGACTCGTACTACATTTTATATTCGATATTGGTTCTGTGTAACAAATCGATTTTCTTGGTAAATATCAAAAATGTTTTTCATCAACAACCGTTTTAGAATGATAAGTAAAGATAATAACTATTTTTCCATTTTTAATTTACCGAATTTGTCGTTAGTATATTTAATAAGTAAAGTTATTTTGTAAAACAAAATTGGCAAGCTAAGTGAAGGGAAATTTAAAATAATAAATTTTATTATTTCCTAATCAATTTTGTTTATTTTTATAAACCAATACCACTATCTATACAATTAGATAAAGGTGTAATAAATAATAAAAGATTATGGTATTTAAAGACGTATTTATTTTAAAAAACTGTTAAATAATTCTACCACATGCTAAATAAGACATTTCAAATTGAAGATACAACCAACACTCGCAAAATGTCGATTTCGCAAAACGTTTCCTGTGCAGAATGTCACATTTATATGAAACTAGCTTACCGCCCCGCAATTTCACCCGCGGCTTAATGAGATTTCTCGTGGGAATGAGATATTTTCCCGCGGTAACAAGTAGCCTATGTACTTCTCCAGGTTACCATCTATCTTTTACTTCTTCTGTCTGTAATGAAATAAACGCTTTATCTATCTATCTGTCTCTAATGTTTTGTCAGTTTCTCTCACATCACCCTTCTCTGTTACCTTCCCTATGTTTTGTTGATAAAAACTTTCAAAGGTATCATTGTCTTCTGTGCCAACATCAAACAAATAGAAAGACTTCTTCTATGCTATCAATGCCACTCAGTTCTTCAATACCTACTGTCACTAACCTCACTGGTCAAGACAGTTGTATTAAAATGAGTTTTTTTTAATATTTAAATACATTGTAATTAATGAAATATAAAACTTAAAAATAAGTTAGTCAATCAAATAGCCCGCCCCGGAGCGTACCTGGCTCAAAAGACAGTTTCAAACAATAGTTTGTAAATGTTGTTTGGTTGCTTTAAGCCTGATGCAACCACACTTTCACTACTGTCTTTTATGACTGCACAATCTTTAAATTTTAAGACACTGAATGAAAGTGGAATTTTCGCTTTTCTGATTGTAAATAAAGTCTAGTTCATCAATTATTTGCTTCGAAGTTGAGCAAGTTTCGATCAGCGAAATTTGCGAGAATTCCATTGCCGAGCTAATGATATACTTGGCCTTTGCATCCTCCATATCTCATTTTTTCTGTTTTTTGAGTTTTTCTGCCCGATCTTTGGCATCATCCTCTACCACTGGCCTCTCTGTTTCGAGGTGGTCACTCAAACCTCGTGCCCCTAGTGCGCACTGAATCTGAAACTTCCACCGCCGATATCCTTCACCGCCAAACCGCCTGGCGATATTCATTGAGCCGAGCTCCATGCTGACTGCCGTGATACTGTACTTATCTCGTGCACATGTATCCAACGCGAACAAACAACGACGCCGTAACTATTGACGTGAAAATTTTCAAATTCTTCAAAAAAACGCGATCTAACACAGTTTTTAGTTTTTACGCACTCGCGATCACTGGGCCCATAACCTGTTGAGGTGTATGGGCAGCCAGTGGAAATCAAACGGATAAATTAGTTAAGACGGAATTTATTTTGAGAAAACTAGCCATCACTGACATGCAAGGACAAAACGGAAGTCGGCCCTACATTTTTCTAGTGCGAACTAAACGCCGGAAGTACTTATTTAAACCTTCTTAACAAAAACACTGGCCGTAAAAAAACAAATGGTTTTTCATACAAAATGTCCACCTCGATCAGACAATTTGTATGGAAAGCAATTTTTTTTTTATTTCCTGTAAAAAATCCTGGTGATAGTTGTTCAGTATCGTTGACTGAGCAACCCCTATCAGTTTGCGGGACGCTGTCCCTTACACCCTATATATTAATTCATAGTTTGGTTAATTTTTATACGTCTTTGATGCCTGAAAAAGGCATAAATAACTTCATACACTATTTCAAGAGAAATAATGATAAGTTTGGTGTAATCTCAGTTATAAGACTGGTATTTTGTATTTAGATGTAACTGATTTTGTATTTTAAATTAGTCTTTCAGGCGCAAAATGTTTACAAACAAACGTCTCATTCGCAAAATGTCAAATTGTTATCTTGCGTAAAAAAGTTATACTGTAATGGTATTGTCACATCACATCATTATTTATTTATTATCATCACATTATTGTAATCAGATTGTAATAATAAATAAATAAATGATGAACAAATCTTCATTTTTCAACTATCCATACTAATATTATAAAAGCGAAAGTAACTCTGTCTGTTTGTTGCTCTTTCACGCCTAAACAGCTGAACCGATCTTGATGAAATTTGGCAGGACGATAGATGGTAACCTGGAGAAGTACATAGGCTACTTGTTACCGCGGGAAAATATCTCATTCCCACGAGAAATCTCATTAAGCCGCGGGTGAAATTGCGGGGCGGTAAGCTAGTTTCATATAAATGTGACATTCTGCACAGGAAACGTTTTGCGAAATCGACATTTTGCGAGTGTTGGTTGTATCTTCAATTTGAAATGTCTTATTTAGCATGTGGTAGAATTATTTAACAGTTTTTTAAAATAAATACGTCTTTAAATACCATAATCTTTTATTATTTATTACACCTTTATCTAATTGTATAGATAGTGGTATTGGTTTATAAAAATAAACAAAATTGATTAGGAAATAATAAAATTTATTATTTTAAATTTCCCTTCACTTAGCTTGCCAATTTTGTTTTACAAAATAACTTTACTTATTAAATATACTAACGACAAATTCGGTAAATTAAAAATGGAAAAATAGTTATTATCTTTACTTATCATTCTAAAACGGTTGTTGATGAAAAACATTTTTGATATTTACCAAGAAAATCGATTTGTTACACAGAACCAATATCGAATATAAAATGTAGTACGAGTCCGACTCGCACTTGGCCGATTTTATTTAACGTTGAGTTATCGATATCAACGTGTTTTGCGACCCATACATAACCTGTTGTTTCCGTTACTTCGCAGAATGTCCCTTTCGCATAATGTCCCTATTCCGCAAAATGTACCTTTTTTGATAGATTAAGTTCAAATAGTAGGCAGCTACTAAAAAGACTTTCGAAGGAACATTTTGCGAAAAGAGGCATTTTACGAAAGGGACATTCTGCGAAGTTACCGTTTTTTTTTTTCAACTTGGCAGATGTTCAAATTTCGGAACCGCTGTTAACTTTGTTACAAATATA
Organism: Scrobipalpa atriplicella; assembly: GCA_029255725.1. Lineage (NCBI taxonomy): Eukaryota > Metazoa > Arthropoda > Insecta > Lepidoptera > Gelechiidae > Scrobipalpa > Scrobipalpa atriplicella. The sequence continues at coordinate 6,075 of JARACY010005980.1, forward strand.
TTATGTATTACGGTAGGCTTTCTAATGGAAATTAATCAAAAATTCAACCGCAGAGGATTTGAACCTGCGTCTTTGGAGTACCGTCCCAACGCTCTAAACCAACTGAGCAACTGAGCTATCGCAGACAATCCTGAGCTGAATTTCTTTAGTTTGAAAAAGCTGCCTTAAGAAGAATCTGCCATAAACGGAATCTGTCCTTAACGGAACGAGGGGTTTATTGGGCCGCTAAACAAGTTGGTATCGATAACTCAACATTAAAGAAATGTTATATTTTATCTTAATAGTCGTTGATGAGCATTCCTTTCTCAACGTGTACGGCCTGTTCTTTCCCGGTCAACTTTTCAATCAGCGTCAGCCCGAACCAGTAGGCTGTTCCGGGACCCTGAAAAAAAATTTGCAAAAAGAATAGAAAAAAAATAAGAACATACAAAAAAAAAACAAAAAAAAAACAAAAATAGTCCCCAGGTCCCCACTATTTATAGGAATTCATGTAAATCTTGGTTTTTTCCTACAATAAGAGGAACGACTGATAGAAAAAGGTTATTATTCGCGCGATGACAAGTCGCAAAATGTACAATTCGCGCATTGTCACATAGGTACGTTAAATGACAAATACATATTGCTTGGCATTGTCTACGTCGTCGTAAGTGACGAAAACGGTCAAAATTTTACAATCGCAGAATGTAATTTTCTCGTAATGACAAGATCGCAAAATGTTTGACCCGCGCATTTTCATTTTTTATATGCGCTAAATGTCAAATCTATCGCAAAATGTACAATTTGCAAAATTTTCGTTGAAAGTCGATTCTGTATGGAAGGGTATGTATGCCCACACCGTGAAGGGCAAATGCGGGGGCCGATCATACCTACGCTACGAAATTGTTGTGTTTGCGACTGTCCCATTTCTGCCATAACAGGAATCTGCCGTAAGAAGAATCTGCCCTCACACGAATCTGCCATAACCGGAATCTGTCCTTAACGGAACGAGGGACAAAATGTCGCGATCGCAGAATGCCATTTTCGCGTAATGACATAGTCGCGAAATGACAAATTCTCGATTTGGCACTTTTATAAACACCTTTATTACTTACAGGGTAGACATAGACAGTGATCTCAAAGGCAGTCTTATCGCTAAAAGCGACTTCTACCAGACAACATTGTGGAAACATAGCTACTCTTCCATGCTGGACTGGGAGTAATAGAAAAACATAGAATGTGCCAGCTGCATCTCCTCCCGGGCATGCTGTAAAAACCAGCTAAGGGATTCGAGGGTTTTAATGTATTGCAATTTAAGCGACGGGTTGAGAACCTGTCACTATAGCGATACACATGACCATCTGAAATAACCCACAAAACTTGTCTGACGTGGCGGAATGACCTTTCGGTAGTTTTCGCTCTGCCTACCCCATTAGGGATAAAGGCGTGATTTTATGTATGTATGTAGCTACTTACTCGGCTAGTGACGAAATTTCCATCGACTATGACCCTCTCCCCTTCCACATAAGTGTATAAATCCGCGGGGAATTTCTCCTTGGTGCTCGGGTACGATGTGACGCGCTTGCCTTTGCCCACGCCATGAGCCGCGAATGCAATTGGTGCTAAAAAGGGAAAAAAGCAAATATTACTAACTCCCATGCTGGACTGGGAGCGATAGAAAAACATGGAATGTGCCAGCTGCATCTCTTCCCAGGCATGCTGGTAAAACCTGCAGGGATTCGAGGATTTCAGTATATTGTAACTAGCATTAACCCGCGGCTTCGCTCGCGAAAAATTTTAGCATCAAAATAACTTTAAAACCACTTTAGTCATTGATGCTCTGCCTACCCCGCTAGGAATACTGGAGTGACTCTAAATGTATGTATGTATTAATATAGTAAATAAGAAAGTATCAGTCATAAGGACAACTACCTACTTTTAATTGCCTACTTTTAGGCTACTTTTATTTCCGCGGGAATACTCATCTAGCGCGGGTAACACAGCGAGCGGAAAGCTGTATCTATATAAAACATAAAATTATTGTCTTAGATGGAATTGCTAAAAATTAGCTGGTAAAAATGGTGTGATAGCTTTAGAGGTTTGTCAGTAAGAATAAATAAATGTTATGATTGTATGTACCTATTAATTTATAGGAATGAGAAAGAATTAAAGGACAAATGTAGCAAAAACAGTTTCCGTAAGCCGTTGATAATCTAGCTACCCCGTAAGAGATACAGACGTGACTATTATAAGTATGTTTTAATTATGGAGTTAGAAAGTACTGAAGAAAGTAGCAGAAATAGTTTCTAGTTAGTCATTGATGCTCTGCCTACCCCGATAGGGATAGAGGTGTGACTATATACGTATTTATGTACATATTAATTTATTAAATCATTAAGTATCAGTCATTCATACCATAACTCATAAAACTAACTAACAGATAGGTTTTTTTTTTAATTGAAAATGAAAGACTTTTGGAACGGTTTTCAGTAAGCCGCTGCCTACCCCTTAAGGGATACAAACGTGACTATATGATAATTTATTAATTTAGCAAATATTAAATTAAATATCCGTCATAAGGCTAACTAAAAAAACGTTTTTGAAATCGAAAATGAAGGACTTTTTAAAGACAACTTCATCCCCCTTTTGACCCCTTTCGGGGTAGAATTATCAAAATCGCTGAAACACGTGTTTATTACTAATAAGTCTTTAGCTTAAATCCAAAATTTGAAGATCCTAACTTTGAAACTCATGGACTTTCATACAAACTTCCATCCCCTATTTTAACCCCTTAGGGGGTGAGTTTTAAAAAATCCTTTCTTAGTGCACCCCTAAACCTTTCAAGGAAACTACATGCTAAATTTGGAGTCTCTAGACCCAGCAGTTCTACAAAATAACTTTAAAACCACTTTAGTCATTGATGATCTGCCTACCCCGCTAGGAATACAGGAGTGACTCTAAATGTATGTATGTAAATGTATTAATATAGTAAATAAGAAAGTATAAGTCATAAGGACAACTAACAAAAACTGATTTTTAGATTGAAAATGAAGGACTTTCTATATACAGCTTCATCCCCCTTTTTCACCCCTTCCGGGGTAGAATAACAAAAATCACTGAAACACTTGTTTATTACTTTTGAATCATTATCATTAGACTAAATCCAAAATTTTAAGATCCTAACTACGAAACTCACGGACTTTCATACAAACTTCCATCCCCTTTTTAACCCCCTTAGGGGTGGAATTTCCAAACATTGCTCTTCAGTGGATACCAGCACTGTATGAGGTATATGTTTGCAAATTTTCAAGTCCCAAGGTTCAACGACTTTTCGTACACAACTTCATCCCTTTTTTCACCCCTTTGGAGGTGGAATTATCAAAATCCCTGAGACACATATTTATTACTTTTCAATCGTCAGCCGACACATGAAATTCTTAGATCCTCACTTCAAAACTCGCGGACTTCCATACAAACTTCCATCCCCTTTTTAACCCCTTTAGGGGTAGATTGTCCAAGTATAGCTCTTTAGTGGATGCCAACACTGTATAAGGTAAATGTTTGCAAATTATCAAGTCCCTAGGTTCAACGACTTTCCGTACAAAACTTCATCCCCTTTTCACGCCTTTGGGGTGGAATTGTCAAAATTGCTGATACACATGTTTATTACTTTTCAATCATCAGCCTACTAACGAAATCTAGGATTCTAAATTTAAAACTCGCGGACTTCCATACAAACTTCCATCCCCTTTTTAACCCCCTTAGGGGTGGATTTTCCAAATATAGCTCTTTAGTGGATGCCAACACTGTATAAGGTACCTGTTTGCAAATTATCAAGTCCCTAGGTTCAACGACTTTCCGTACAAAACTTCATCCCCTTTTTACCCCTTTGGGGGTGGAATTTTCAAAATCGCTGATACACGTGTTTATTACTTTTCAATCATCAGCCTACTAACGAAATTCTAGGATTCTAACTTTAATACTCGCGGACTTCCATACAAACTTCTATCCCTATTTTAACGCCCTTAGGGGTGGATTTTCCAAATATAGCTCTTTAGTGGATGCCAACACTGTATAAGGTACCTGTTTGCAAATTATCAAGTCCCTAGGTTCAACGACTTTCCGTACAAAACTTCATCCCCTTTTCACGCCTTTGGGGTGAAATTGTCAAAATTGCTGATACACATGTTTATTACTTTTCAATCATCAGCCTACTAACGAAATTCTAGGATTCTAAATTTAAAACTCGCGGACTTCCATACAAACTTCCATCCCCTTTTTAACCCCCTTAGGGGTGGATTTTCCAAATATAGCTCTTTAGTGGATGCCAACACTGTATAAGGTACCTGTTTGCAAATTATCAAGTCCCTAGGTTCAACGACTTTCCGTACAAAACTTCATCCCCTTTTTACCCCTTTGGGGGTGGAATTTTCAAAATCGCTGAAACACGTGTTTATTACTAATAAGTCTTTAGCTTAAATCCAAAATTTGAAGATCCTAACTTTGAAACTCATGGACTTTCATACAAACTTCCATCCCCTTTTTAACCCCCTTAGGGGTGGATTTTCCAAATATAGCTCTTTAGTGGATGCCAACACTGTATAAGGTACCTGTTTGCAAATTATCAAGTCCCTAGGTTCAACGACTTTCCGTACAAAACTTCATCCCCTTTTAACCCCTTTGTGGGTGGAATTTTCAAAATCGCTGATACACTTGTTTATTACTTTTCAATCATCAGCCTACTAACGAAATTCTAGGATTCTAACTTTAAAACTCGCGGACTTCCATACAAACTTCCATCCCCTTTTTAACCCCCTTAGGGGTGGATTTTCCAAATATAGCTCTTTAGTGGATGCCAACACTGTATAAGGTACCTGTTTGCAAATTATCAAGTCCCTGGGTTCAACGACTTTCCGTACAAAACTTCATCCCCTTTTCACCCCTTTGGGGGCGGAATTTTCAAAATCGCTGATACACGTGTTTATTACTAATAAGTCTTTAGCTTAAATCCAAAATTTGAAGATCCTAACTTTGAAACTCATGGACTTTCATACAAACTTCCATCCCCTTTTTAACCCCCTTAGGGGTGGATTTTCCAAATATAGCTCTTTAGTGGATGCCAACACTGTATAAGGTACCTGTTTGCAAATTATCAAGTCCCTAGGTTCAACGACTTTCCGTACAAAACTTCATCCCCTTTTAACCCCTTTGTGGGTGGAATTTTCAAAATCGCTGATACACTTGTTTATTACTTTTCAATCATCAGCCTACTAACGAAATTCTAGGATTCTAACTTTAAAACTCGCGGACTTCCATACAAACTTCCATCCCCTTTTTAACCCCCTTAGGGGTGGATTTTCCAAATATAGCTCTTTAGTGGATGCCAACACTGTATAAGGTACCTGTTTGCAAATTATCAAGTCCCTGGGTTCAACGACTTTCCGTACAAAACTTCATCCCCTTTTCACCCCTTTGGGGGCGGAATTTTCAAAATCGCTGATACACGTGTTTATTACTTTTCAATCATCAGCCTACTAACGAAATTCTAGGATTCTAACTTTAAAACTCGTGGACTTCCATCCCCTTTTTAACCCCCTTAGGGGTGGATTTTCCAAATATAGCTCTTTAGTGGATGCCAACACTGTATAAGGTACCTGTTTGCAAATTATCAAGTCCCTGGGTTCAACGACTTTCCGTACAAAACTTCATCCCCTTTTCACCCCTTTGGGGGTGGAATTTTCAAAATCGCTGATACACGTGTTTATTACTTTTCAATCATCAGCCTACTAACGAAATTCTAGGATTCTAACTTTAAAATTCACGGACTTTCATACAAACTTCCATCCCCTATTTTAACCCCTTAGGGGGTGAATTTTGAAAAATCCTTTCTTAGTGCACCCCTAGACCACACAAGGAACCTGCATGCCAAATTTGGAGTCTCTAGACCCAGCGGTTTGGGCTGTGCGTTGATATGTCAGTGACTCAGTCAGTTTCTTCTTTTATATATATAGATTTAGGCGATGGGCTGACAACCTGTCACTACATCAATATACAGATATATCTTGAACAAGCCTCAAAACTTGTTAGACATGGTGGAACGACCTTTGTTTGGGTCGCTGACGCTCTGCCTACCCCATTAGGGATAAAGGCGCGAATAAATGTATGTATGTAGTGCAGTATTACTAACTGCCTCTATGGGCTAGTGGTCTGAGCCATGGATTCCCGATTCGAAGATTGATGTGGGTTCGAATCCCACGACGGGAACACAAAATTATTATTCGTCAATTTATAACTTTTTTAGATTTTCCCCAGTTTGGTTAGGACAATGCAGGCTGAATCACGATTGCTGTCTTTAATAGTGGTCGTTACATAAAGCATATCAGAGGCCTTTAGCTGTACTACTAGGTGGTTTAAAAGCTCTTGACACTAGGGTTCAATGGGTCGCTCTTCGATTCGAAAAACTCACTCGATTAGAAAGATGACTTACTTCTATGCTGGACTGAGAGCGATATATAAAATCGTGATATTTTCAGCAATTAAGCCCAAAATTGATCTCCCTAGGTGCATTTCACACGTTTTTCAACTGAGTTAAAGACCTTTTCGCCGCCAAGCAATGCAAACAAAAAATTGCCACCAGCGCCACGCTAATTTTCAAAACAAATCAGACTTCTTATTTTATATTACAAATCGAATACATATCTAAGAGCAAAAGTTTATAAATCAAAGTAGGTGAAAAGGGGATGAAGTTTTGTACGGAAAGTCGTTGAACCCAGGGACTTGATAATTTGCAAACAGGTACCTTATACAGTGTTGGCATCCACTAAAGAGCTATATTTGGAAAATCCACCCCTAAGGGGGTTAAAAAGGGGATGGAAGTCCACGAGTTTCATACTTCCGGGACGCACTGAACGTGCACTTTAGCCGCTGTCAGATAAAATTTCACTTCCGGTGCGTCTCTGAACGGGCAGGATAAAAATTAACCTGGTCGAAATTTCATCTGACAGGCGCCTCTGAACGGGCAGTATAATTTTTAACCAGGTTAAATTTCGATCGATCGAGCGGCTCTGAACGTACTCCTGAGGGCAAGTCGCGAGCTGTCGTCTATAGCCGTCAGTGGCGGCGAAAAGGTTATACATTCATCGATGTTTTATATTTACCAGCACAGATAGCTGCGATGATCTTTCCGTTCTTTTCATGTTCTTTCAACAGAGTGCCTACCACACTGGACTTGGACAGTCGGTCCGAACCTTCCAAACCTCCTGGCAGAATTACCTGGATAAAACAACAACTCTAACTAATAGCGCTGGTGATGAAGAGTAGTCCAAAAACTCTGAAATTGTTATTTTGAACGGGATTATTACCGCGATTATAATTTTATTGTTACCTCGATATTGGTGCTAATTCAGGACGCACTATTTCTAATTCTAATTCTTAGGCTCGTATTTATAAAGCGATCTCAAGATTGAGAGCAATATTAAGTATGGATTATACAGACCGTTTTGTACTGAAATGACATTTCAGATACGAACTCAAACTAGCTGTCACTCTTGAGAGCTGATTATAAATACAGGCCTTAGTAGCGCTGTCACTTTCTTAAATTTGACATAAGATCAGGCGTGCGTTCACGCATGCACCTAGGGGAAACCGTTAGAGCGACTTTTAATCTGACAGCTCGCGTGAACCCCCCGTTCATGCACGCACTTGCACCTGTCAGGATGAAATTTCTCCTGACAGGCGCTTCAAAACGGGGCTTTATCAACTGTCAAAGTGAAAAGTTCCCCTAAGCTTGCGCTAACCGTGCGCCCGTGAACGTACCCCCGGATAGCAAACAAACACGTGACTTTGACATTCCTAATTTGACGTACGGCGCTTTAAATAAGGAATGACCATAGAGCGTGCTCACTAATTTTACGTAATTTAAGCAGTCTTATGTCAGATTAGGAATGTCAATGTCATGTGTTTATTTGCTATCCTGTTCTTATGTCAAATATAAGAAAGTGACAGCGCTACTAAGAATTAGAATTAGTAAATGGACGGCGTGAATCGAGGCCATCTCGGTAATAATCCCGTTCAAAATAACAATCTAATTGTAATGAACAACCGCGAAAATTACAAAACTTATACTAAACCATGCTGGACTGGAAGTGATAGAAAAACGTAGAATGTGCCAGCTGCATCTCCTCACGTGCATGCTGTAAAAATCAGCTAAGGGAATCGAGGGTTTCAGTGTTATTGCAATTTAGGCGATGGGCTGACAACCCGTCACTATAGCAATATACATAATCATCATCTGTAATTAGCCCTCGAAACTTGTCAGACGTGGCGGAACAACCTATGTTTAGGTCGTTTTTGCTCTGCCTACCCCATTAAGGATACAGGCGTGATTTTATGTATGTTTATACTAGACCAGAATTACGGAATATATAATAGTACCTGTGAATGCAGGCGCAATCGACACGACTTGTGCGTAGAACAGTTAGCTGATGAGGATGACTGATTGACCTTCTCATACTTACAGCATCATACTCAGGTTTCTCAGCCAACGCATCGGCGAGAGACTTGTCAGGCACGATGGTGACTTGCCGCGAGCACAGCACTGGGCCATTGCCATCCAGTCCGGCGATTGTTACTGTCACCTATTAAAATAACACAAAATGAAATTATGAAATGTAAGTACAATAGGGCTATGAATATTGGACATTGACACCTGCAGACATGCACGCCGCGAGATAATATTGTCACGAAGCGCGCCAAAACTTCACTAATCTTAAAACAAGGCGTTATTCAGTGTGACTAACTAAACACACGAGTAAATGCGGCGACAAAATTATATCGCGGCCGGCGAGCATGTTAGCCCTACTGGAAAGAGACTATAACGCGTAACGAGTATATAAATAAGTTAGGCGAGCGAAGCGAGGGCGACTTTCCATTAAAACGTTACGCAAGCGCGACTTCCCATTAAAACTGAATCAATACGTTACGCGAGCGAAGCGAGCGAGTGCAACATTTCATAACATTCGAATTAATTCGAGACTCGAGCGAAGCGATCACGACGTATCACAAAAATTTAATTAATATGTTACGCGACAGTGTGCTTGACATTTTAAGAAAATATTAATATATGTCTCCTTAGATTACCTAACTTTCTTAATAATTTTATTTCCCCGAAATCAGAAAGTGACACCCTCCAAACTAGGACAATCCCGGGTAAAGGTAATAACGATTTTTACCCCTCCTCTGCGCAGCATGTCTGCTGTAATGATGGCTTCCATTTCCTCAGCACCTTGGGCGAGGATTACCAGAGCAGACTTCGACATCTTAGCACTAGTGGAGAAACTGAAAGGATAGAAAACTTATGTGTAGGTATACCTATTTATTTTTAAAAAGGACGTTGACTCAAAGTTGTCCAAATGCTGCCGCTACTTTCAACTGGTTCCTGGCATCATTGCATCATGACAAAGGAAAATATGAAAATATGATCCCTGAGATAATTTCTAAATAAAATTTATTAAGTTTTGTAGTTTTTAGAGTTTAGCTGTTATTTTTTTAACTCTGTTGTTATTATAAAATCACCTGTATTAATGTATAAATTATGTACAAAATAAAGTGTTTAGAAATAATTACAGCAATAATATTCCCAAAAATTATGAAACTAAATATAAAAAAGCCTTGGGATGGATTGATGTAAGTAACACCCGGGAGGTTAAACTCAGGGCAGCATTTTGGATCGCCTTCCATACAAGTTTGGTCATTGTCCTTTCAATTTATTGATTAGCATGAACACATACAAAATTATGGCTTTCCCAAATCTTCCAACTTTTTCAAAATATGTACCTAGTACCTACCCTATTTAATTCCCAAAAAAGATACTAAACAGTTCTCATTAAGGGTCTATGTGCTTGCGGCAACTGTCCCTTTCAAACCAATGACAGAATGCGAGCTCTGTCCTTTTCTAGCATGGGGCTGTTTCAAGCCGATTTCATATATTTTTGCATATTTCTCAATGTATACAAAAAGTATTGAAAAACAGAGTTGATTATGATGTTCTTCATAATTATACGGTGATTTCGATATAACATTTGCTGTTTCTAAGCTCATAGAAATGTCACAGTTGTTCAAATTCGGCATTGAGACGCCAGATTTTCATGATATTTCTGATGATTTCCTGGTGTAATCATAGTATTTTTAGATTATATCTATGAATCTAGTTGTTCTCCATATTTTAGAGAAGCTAACCATATATAGATTTATTGGAAAATTCAACTATTAACTATACTAACAAAGTCAAATGCCGGACCGTGTTTAGCCCGATTTAGAGCACTTCCCTCCTTAAATAAATGAAAATATTGGATCAAGAATTTGTCATTATGAGAATTTGGCGTTGTGAGAAGTTGGTGTGATGAGAATTTAGCGTTTTGAGAAGTTGACGCTTTGGGAAAGTAACTAATTAATTGGAGAGAAGAATAAAATTATAAAAGCAGGAGATAAAATTATAATGAATAGTGAAATATGCCGGCAAAGGTTAAGTTTACATTCCGGCACTTTTTAACGATTTTATGTATTTGTGAATTATATAACACGTAGTAAATAAAATCAAACAAACCTTAAAGGTGATGAATATGGGATTTCTATTACGGATATGTATTTATTCGCGAATATTGGCGAAATACAGATGGGTCCCTTCCGGAATATTTTTGTTAAAAACATTGATTTTTGACAGTTCCATACACGTTTAAAAATAAATGTGAAGTGCGTATGAAGGTCATTTATGAATTTCATAAAAATGTACAAGGCATTTATGTTATATAAATGCTAAACGTAAAACATTTATTTAACTAAAAGAAGTAGTTTTTTCACAAATTTTCACTAGATTTTTTATAAAAGCGAGAATGAAACTAAGAAAAATGAGTAAGAATTTGATTAAAAACATATTTCAGCACATAATGTATTTCTGAACGAAAATAACTTGTCTATGGTTAAGTGTTGCCAATAATAAAGCTTTTCCCACATTGTAAGCAAAAATTAAGACCGATAGTTCAATTTATATACTCTAGATCAACCCCCGTAGCATGCAGCCGCGATAAGCCTTTCAAATTTACCTGTCAAATTGTATGGGAGTTTGATAGATATATGCGATATATACGTTATCGCGCGGTGGTATGCTACAGCCCTAGATGTAACATTCTACATGCCACATTCAATTCATCCATACACATACACGGAGTCCGTCGTCCGTTTTAAGTAAACGAAGTTAAAATTAAAAAGAAACCCTCATCGTTTCAGGATGATTCTTCCATCAGGGCCCCGTTTTATCAAGCTACAAGTTACAAGTAAAGGCCCCATTCCATCTCAAAGTCCTGTCCTGATTTTAAGTGTGCCTGCAGAGAGGCCTGCAGTGAAGAAGCATTCTTTGGCATTTTGTTATAAAGAAGGGAAATTGTTAACAAAGCATGTTTTCCCTGACAGATGTTCGTTGACTTGACTCTATATTGTCTATGGACGCTTCCTTTCTTTGACTCGTTCTAACGTCAAGCGATTTAGATATTCCCTTTTTTATTCCATTTTCTATTCTTTTCTATTCAAAATAATGTAATTCTTTATATCCTAGTATTATATAATTAGTTTTGTTAGTCTAAACCGCATTTTTAAGTCATACGACAATGTAAATATAGAACTAGGTTAGGTTTCGTACGTTACTCGTAAAAAACAGCTTTTTAGTTAACTCGAGTTTTTTTGTGAGACAGAAAACGTTATTAGAATAATAACAATGGATTTTGTGAAACGTGAAGACCAGAATTTGCCTGAAGACGATCAGTACAAGGCATATTTGGATAGCGTAAGTAGTAGCAGTATAGATCTCAAAAAAAAACACTTGCACTTTTTTTTCTTGTTTAGACTAGTTCATTGTTTATGGCACTAGAATAACTTTGTGCCAGTGTCAAGTTTAAATGGTAGGGAAACAAACGCGGAATTAGCTGTGGTCAGTTTTACATTAGACTCCTAAAGCAAGGTTAGTCCGATTGACAGATTTCTGAAATAATTCTCTTTTCTTTAAAAACTAGGATTCAATTATTAGTGTTGTGCTGGACTTTTAAGAACAAATCTGTACATTTTCAGTATGAACTTAATTCTGAATTCATGCCTTGAAGGTTGGAGAAAAGGAAAGGGCCCAGATAAAACAGAAATTTTTGAGACATAGTTTTTTTGTTTAAAAATCACACTGTTTATAATGAATTTAGCTTATTTAGAACTAAATAAACACTTTATTACTCTTACGATTTATCTCTAAAATCGATATTTTTTGAGTTATTTAAGTTTTTTCATTCTCAGGACTCTGATGATTTTTCGAGTGTCTTCTGATTTTCGTAAAATAAAACTTAGCCTAACGTAACCTAACCAACAGGAAGGCTTTCCGTATAGCAGCCCCTCCTCTGCGACTCGGTCGCTCACTTTGTTTGCTCCAAAGGGTCACTACTCTAACCTAACCTAACCTATTGAGTCTGATCTGTGTAGGATGTTATTTTTTTTCCTACATGTATCTGAAGCTAAGATCTTTGGTAGTTTTTGGTTTCTATTACTTGGTCCTGTATTGCCATAATAAAACCTTCAGTCTCCGGGAATAAATCACCACTATTGAGCCATGCGTTTGACGCATCTTCTATTGGTTCTATTTAATGATTATTATTAAATACCTTCTTTTTCTCAACAGCTCCAAAAATCCCACCAAATGGAGTCCGAATACCAACACACACCAATGTCCATGGAGCAGTTACACCAACTACAATCGACACTTAGCGCAACAACAATAGTTCACAACTTCCAACTACCACTATCCCCGCGACAAATGTCCACGCTCATGCTCAAAACTAACCATTTAGCTCGTAACTTCAATGAGATTCCGGCTCATCTGTCAAGAAATCTAACGGATATAGATTTGCAGCTGAGTCATGACTTACAGAATTGCAGACCGGAAGATTTAGTATTGACTCAAAATCTAGGCCGGAACTTGGATTTGGCGAGGAATTTGTCAATGGAAATGGAGTTGCAAAACAGCTTGGCTCAACAATTAGTTCATAATGTAACTGAACAGGATTTGGCTAGAAACTTGAGTAGTGACTTAAACTTGCCTCAAAATTTAAGTCATGACATAGATTTGTCTCAACATTTGAACCGTCACAATCTTGAGCAGGAAATTTTGAACCAAAATGAAAGAAGACCAATGATTATCAACATGGCTGACAACTTGGTTGAGCAAAACGTGAATCACCGAATAGAACATGGCTTACAACAGAATGTGAACTTAGGTCAACGGTTTGAACAGAACCTTGGACAGCGATTAGTGAATCCAGCAATGAATTTACATGATCCACAGAGACCCATA